>MU271272.1:0-85543 GCA_021432655.1 Atractiella rhizophila
TCCTGGACACGTAAGGCGAGACCAGAGGTCTTACTGCCTGACTTTGGAGACCAGAAAACCTTGGACGTTCTACGCGAATTGGCGTTAGGTTTCCGCCAGCCTTCCACACAAAAAGTCGATCGTTCCACTCCAGCTCAGCAAACTCCGGATATTCCGAATCGATATATACTCAAAAGAAGAGACTTTGTACTTTTTCTCTCTTGCGCTTGTGGAATATCTTCCGGAAGAGTTTTGCTAAGATGTACAAAGATGTAATGTATCTTGCCTTTGTAGCAGTATAGTCACGTGACCAAAGCGCGTCGCAAGAGCTGCATCAGGACTCATCAACTTAGTCTGGAGAGAAAGTTTGAACAAGGCATCACCAAGAGCATCACACGAGCATCACACGGAATCCCTGAGCCAGGGAGGAGTAAGAGGAATACACGATCCCGTTAAGGGCTACGAAATTTCACGCCAAATTGTCAGTAAGCATATTTGCTCCGTCACGCGTGAGTCCTCCAGCTGTTCGAAACCGTTTGTGTGCTCATTGAAGGAGAGCAGACAAGTTTCTTTGCTCAACATGCTCTCTACCAATAGCACACTAGCACCTTCTTCTTCTCTCTACCGGGCGAAGGGGGCCATCTTTGCGATCTTTTCCGACGATGACCTCCTTGGCCAACAATCCGTACCGCAACGGTCTTTCGAGCCTGCTTCTTCTAAACCTATTAGAAAGGCAAAAGGAGTCTTAGGCGAACGCCAGACCTCATCAGGATCCGAAGTCAAAGTCTTTCTGGACAGCGGTGCGTCGTTTCTGAAAGCGGAAAGAAAGGGGGATGGCGTTGAGACTGGTGTGGATGACCTCGTTTCCGGTCTCTCCTTTGTAGAGATCAACGATGACTCGAACAAGGAGAATGCCTCTATGTTTCCTCCGGTTGTTTCCGGAAAGAAGAAATCCGCGCTGACTTCAAAAGCTCCTTCGATGAAGAAAAAAGGGGAGCGCAACCCTCTCTCTTCCAAACCTATCATCACATCCGAGAAGCCCAAATCCAAAGCTCCCCTCACCTCAAAAAGTGTCGCATCGACCGAAAAGCGTTCAAAACCGAAGAAGACGCTGACGAGTTCCAATGGTATCTGCACAGGGACCCTTGTCGAAAAGGAGTTCCCGTGGCATCTCAACCCTGGTCTAAAAGACGAGAAGGACGAGATGGAAGAGCTCCTAAGAGCAGAGAAGGAGATGTTTGAGATGAAAGCTCAACGCGCCAAGGACGCCAATAGGATTGCGAAGGAGTTGACAGAAAGTCCGCTGGCCGAGATTACCAAGGCTTACACTGGTTCAGGTGCTTTCAAGGTTAGTCTGTTCGAATAACCTCTGAGCAGTTTTGATTGACTGGTTTGTGTCAAAGGTGCTTTGTGAGGACGATCCCGAAACCGTGCCTTTATCCATCCCTTCCCCTTTGCATTCCTCCGAAAGCCAAAGCAGCGCCGTATCCGTCCTCTCTGCCTCCGACAGCGATACCCCTACTTTCCCCACCAAGACGACCTCCAAACTACCCCCACGTGTCCTCAAGACAAAGGAAGGCACCAACATGAAAGTGAAGGAGAGTGGCGGGTTGAAGGTCAAAGAGGGAAGGGTGGCTTTGAAGTCCAAGTCTGAGAATGGAAAGTGGGTTACCAAAAAGGCGGAAGGAAAAGTCCATTCAAAGTCGAAGGACGCCATTGACACTGAAAACGGAGCCCCGCGGAAGCTGGAGGGGAGGAGACCCTTGGGTCAGAAAAGCACCAACCCGCTCAGGCAAGGCCCATACGGTGTTCCTGTCAAGCAATCGGAGAAGAAGCGTTGGGTTTAATCTCGCCTCACTTTCTCCCCCTTGCCTATGCTAATTCCCTCCCTCTTCATGCAACTACGCGGTATGCCTCTACTATAGCATTTTCTTGGTCTACTTTTTTATCTGGTTTTCTTGATATGTCTCTTCTCTTTCTCTATCATGGCGTCTTCTTCGCATAGTCATAATTCACCTACATATCAGACAAGCAATGAGTACCTGTATCTATCAAGCACTCTCCAATTGGGGCCAAAAGAATCGATATCGCTACAATGTGTCCATGGCATGAATTTGAAGTCGACGCGTCCACACACGTGATGCTTTCCATTCCATACATTCTAATTCTATTGCTCTAGTCCTGTGTACTATCGGGTAGTTACTTTCTCGGTTCTAGCTTCCACCAATAGAAGACGAGATTTTGTCGAGGGCAAGTTAAGAGGATTCAAGCTTGTCTGAACCATTTCGCTCTCCCCGCACGACGTGGCAGAAGAACTGAACACTCTTTTTCAAGTTCGCAGCACAATGGGAGGAAAGAAGGCGAGCACCACGAAGGATGACCCGAAGACGTCAAAACCTGTCGACAGGATGGACCTGCACGAGTACTACGAGTTCGGTGGACCCATTGGAACTTTCGCTATGATGACGGTCTTTCCAGTACTGATGTATTACTTCTGGATCTGCCTTTACTTCAACGATGGTAAATTGGCTATGCCTCTCAAGGGAGAGTCTGTTGGGGATGCCGTATTGCGCTGGTGGGGCTTACTTCAAGAGGTGCGTCAATTCTGTATATCCCCGGGAAGTCTGGTCATTGAAATGAGCGTGTCAAGCACGCCGCTCCGACTGGGAGGGCTTTTCAGCTTTATGGAGGTCTCATGGTGTATCAAATTGTATTGGCGTTCATAATGCCGGGTTACAAGCAAGAGGGACTCCCAGTCACATCGCTTGGTTGGATTTCTTGGCTCCATTCAGTGTCTTGGACCCTGCTGACCTTGCGGTAGGGGGTAGGACGCTCATGTACAACTGCAACGCTCTGCCCTGCCTTTACGCGACGTGTGTCACGACAGCGGCCCTCCACTACTTTGACATTGTCCACCTGGCGGAGCTCATCGACCGGTTCGGCGAACTTATGACTGTCTCCATGATCTTCGGCTTTGGTGTCGCTGCATTCTTCTACATCTTCACAATCGCTCGAGGAGAGCAAGTGCGCATGTCCGGAAATCTAATCTACGATTACTTCATGGGCGCTGCTTTGAATCCAAGAATCGGAAGTGTCGACGTCAAGATGTGGTGCGAGGTCCGGATCCCTTGGGTTCTCATGTTCTTGATGAGTCTTGCTGGGGCGAGCAAACAATACGACCTGTACGGATATGTCAGCCCTAATCAAGCATTTATGTGCCTCGCAACCGGACTCTACATCAATGCTTGTGCAAAGGTACCCCATCCTGTCCCAAGCGCGAGAACCAAACTCACAACATGGCAGGGCGAAGAGTGCATCCCGCAGACCTGGGACATGGTGCACGAGAAGTTCGGATGGCTCCTTTCTTGTGAGGTTTATATTAGTATTCTTTGGCCTAGCTGACATATTCTTTCAGTCTGGAACCTGTCCGGAGTGCCGTTCATGTACACCTACTCCATCGTTTACATGGCGACTCACAACCCGGAAGTGTATCGCTTTTCCACTTCCACTTACGTTCTTTTGTACACAACATTGATGGTAGCCCACATTATGTGAGTTCGATCCCTTTCGTTGAACAACACGCCAATCCCTGTGGCCAGCTTCGACACATCCATGGCTCAAAAGTCCAAATTTAAGGCTCAACAAACCGGAACCTATCAACCGCGTTATGCTTTCCCTCAATGGCCGGGCAGCATCGTCAAAAACCCAACTTTCATCCAGACCAAGCGGGGAAGCAAACTGCTGACCGGCGGATGGTGGGCATATCTTCGCAAACCCGTATGTCCAACCATCCCTTTATTGCTAATCCCGCTGACCCGGCGCAGAATTACAGCGCCGATTCCGTTCAGCTCGCAACTTGGGCATTGTGCTCTGGATTCGGCTCCATTCTGCCTTACTGGCTTCCATTCTTCTTCTTCGCCATGTTGATCCATCGTTGTTCGCGGGACTTTGAGCGATGCTCCAAAAAGTATGGAGAAGATTGGGATCGGTACTGCAAAGTTGTTCCTTACAGGTTGGTGCCTCCTCTCTTGATGGGTCACTGGCTGATCGGGGTTCAGGTTCATCCCTTACGTTTACTGAAGCACTTCATTTATCTATTTATTGGAGGCGCTTGCAAATGTGGCCAGACTGATCCATTACAAACTATCCTAATACAAACTAGCAACAACATGTTGACGAAACTCCTGTTTCAAAAATTGAAAAAGTCACTGAAACAACACAGTCTGGACATTCGAAAAACAAAACACTGAGGTACTTGAACGAAAGTATCCATGTCACAAATCGACATCTAAAATTCAAAGTCGAACTACTCTTCAATCCCAAAGAGTCCCTTAACATCAGCTTTCTCCTCTCGTGCCTCGACAGCTCCAGCTCTCACGCTCTTGGGACTCTTACTCCCCAAGAACCGCAAGCTCCCAACCTTGCCACCTTCCTGAGAGATGAAGGATCCTGGCGTGGATGGTGCAGTGCTACGTCGCATGGGGACAGGCGGCCAAAACCAAGACGCTGGTGAGGTATTAGATCGAGAAAGGTTGGACGAAGAGGCGGTTGGTTCAGACTGCCAATCGTTTGGGTCGACGAGGACGGCATCTGAGTCCTCCGGCTCTTCAGCGACTGTGAGGGAAGAAGTGGAACCTGGGAGAGTTGTGGGGGACATCTTCGGGGTGGAGGCCAAGGAGAGGGTGGAGGAGCGACGGGATTTAACTGAAGCAGAATCGACGTCGAAAATGTCCGCCCATCGTTCGATCAGAGTCTTCACAACCCCTCCAAGCGTCACTGGTCCATCTTCGGCCGTCTTCGATACCTCTCCTGTCATTATTGATGGCGGATTCGGCACCAAGCAGAGCTTCCCGTCCAACTTGATGTCGTCCGACTTGAGCAAGACGGGAGTGATGCAAACTGCGAGGTTGTGCGAGTTCATCAGGTTCTTGGATTCCTTCTCCTTCACATCCGCCAGCAGACGCATCACCTCCGCAAGCAGGACGCGGTTGCAGGCAGGCTCCAATCTCCCTACGATCTCACGCCGAATGTATCTCGTCGACTCGTCCGATGATAGCGGAGGACATGCCTGGATGGTTTGGTATGTCGAGCGGGGAAAGAGAGGACGGGGGAGCAGGCCAAGAAAGATCTTGATGAGAGACGAAGCAAGAAAGGGAGAGTCGGTAAAGGCAGCTAGGTTCACAGGGTTCCCACGATCGTATGCTTCTTGGACAGAACGGACAACTGACGTCTTGGGAGAGCGCCGGAATAGACCTTCTGTCTCCAAACCTAACCAAGATTGTTTATTCGTGACAGTTGCCCTAGAAGGAAGATGCGACAAACCTTCAGCGCGCAAGTGCTGGAAGCAATCTAGCAAAATAGGCGGCAGCCCTAATTGGCCCTTGTAACCCATGAGCTTCTCCAGAGGCACACCGAATTGTTTCTTAGGCTCCAATTTTGCCTTGAGAGAGGGCGGTAGCGTAATCCAAGTCTCTAGCTTAGCATTTACCTCATAGACCTGAGGAGGAATCTCAATCCTTCCAAAAGGGTAAGTTAAGCATAATGAAGACAGAGCCACATACTGTGAGATGTCGACGCCTTGCGCCGCAAGAGCGGAAATGTTAGAGCACCTAGTTCCCATCGTCGTAAGTTGCAGCACACATTGACGGACATGACCTGCCATTTTATCTTGCGTGCCGTCTTGGGCGACAGCAGGGTTGTAAGAAACAGGGTAAGTAGCATCTGTCGGCCCAAAGAATGCTCAGTTTGGCAAAGTTTGCACGTCTGTGATAAACGGACGAACCTTCAGCCATCCATATCGTTCGTTTCCTCCCACTATGTATAGGGCTTTGATATTTTTACGCGCCTCCCTTGGAAGGTTTAGATATGTCCGAGTGAGAAGGGTAAGCGGTGGAGGGTTCGTGACTGGATTGGCAAAGATGACCTATATCGGTCATTCAGACTGAGATTCAGTACAAGGGTTTAACACCACATACCACTTCATAATTCCCTCCCCAAAACACCTCTAATCGCCGTGTGATTCGTTGCATTAACCGGGATGGATCGACAGTGGACTTGGTAGGAAGATAACAAGCGGCGACTACGATGAGTGGATACGATCCAGAGGCGTCGAGGCCCGCCTTTCATGTTTATGCGCAAGCTCAGTCGCTGTATACCCTCGAACGAGACTAGCAAGCGTACCTGAAACACCACTTTCTCCGCGATCTTATCTAACCGCTCAGCCTCCTCCATCCGCTCCTTTGTCTTCTCGCTCATTCCGGCCTTCCTCTCTGATTCCACCGCGCCATCAGCGCAAGGACTCGGAGCCCTTCTCATGATCTTCTTTCCCAACCCACTGATGCCAGCGCCATTCTCTGAGGGAGCAGCATTCTCGTCGTTGTCGCTCCAGGGGAGATTCTCCATCAGCGACTTGCGTTTGAGCTTCTTGGGTGGCCGTCTCAGCGTTTTAAATTCGCCAGGAACTTGGGAATGATCAGGCGGCAGAAAGGAGCGGAGGGTCTGGACACTCTTGTGCTTTGACGTTGAAGAGGACATCGTTGATTCTGGTTGCCTTCCTTCAGGCTGCCGCGGACGAGGCATTCACGTGATTAATCAAGGAGTTGTGCCCCTGCACCATTTACAGCGCGTTTCGACCACAAGTTCAGTTCAGTTTGGAGCAGATGGCATGTGGAATACAAAGGATCATGAAATAGACACGAAAAGGCTAAAAACGATAAGTGAGCCATTTGCAGTGTGGATCATCCATCCATCCTTCCTATCCATTGGGAAGAAGTCCGCCCCCCCACAGCTCCAGCCAAATCGTGCCTCCTGTCACGTTCGCAATAGTGGCTCGTTGTTCTGTCACTTACCTATTGTCTCGCTTACATGGGCAGCTCTCGAAACGGTAGTTCTTTCTGCACTTTGTCATAACTGTCTGCTCCATGCATGCAGTCTGCTCCCTAGTTATAACTGCAGTTCGACTGGATATTGTGGCTCGGGCGGTACAGATCTCACAAGAAAGCTACTCAGGCTCCTGTCTGCATTGCATTCCTGACTTTGCTGACTTTAATATTAGGAAACATTGCGAGAGATTGAATCTCCTGGCTCTTGAGAGGAAATGGCTGGAATTTTCTCCCTGCACGCGATAAATTGACCCAGACGTTGGATTGAAAGTATTTAAATGGAGTGATTAAATACAAAAATCCACACCTTTCTTTCTTCGACCTCCTCAGTCGACCAGCTCTTGCATGGTAGACCCTTCGACGGGACACAACACCGGCTGCCTAACCAATGGCGTAAGTTCACTTGTGAAGTCAGGGCAGTCTCATCATTCCCAGCACTGTCCTGTTGCACTGTTCGGAAACAGCGAGAGCAGCGGCAGCGTGCTCAGTCTAGTGAGCCACTCGATTTGATTGGAAGATTTGGAGTAAAAGGAAGAGCTGTGCCGGATTGGTTCAGACAGAGGACCCAGAGGATCGAGCGCCTCGAACAACAACGGTTCAGAGCAGCAAAGGACCGCCACTTAAAATTCTATTGTGTGGAAGTTCCTGACAGTCGAATATTAATTCGATATCTGTCAGAAGGGACTGGGAGAGGACGAACGGATAGCACAACTCCGACTCCAGCGCCTTCCTCGCAACCTCCAAAACAAATTTCTCAATTTTCCCCACATTCCTCAGCACACTTCCACTCTGTTCCCTCCCTGACGCTCCAACAGAACTTCCTAAACCTGAAGGCTCTCCCATGCCGCTCCCAATCTCGCTATCCACCACAATCTCCCTCAAGATCTGCTCTGCCATGCGCTCCTCTCCATCTCCTGCTGATGAGCCAAACGTATATCCTTCTCGACTCGGTATCCCCTCCTCTGTTTCAGCTTCGCCATCCTCATCTTTCAGAGCCAGGAGGGAGATGTTCACGCGTCGCTTTGGTCCCTCGAAGGCAACAAGGATTTCACAGACAATGGAGATGGCGCGGACGGAGAGGGTGACAGGAAGAGATATGAAGAAGGGAGAGGGATGGTTGAGGATTACGGACGTTTTGAGGGAGAGGGAGATGGGGCCGTGGAAATGGAATGAGAGGTGCATTTGAAGTGATATTGGGATTGGAACCGGCGTCCGACTAGAGGAGGCTGTGGGGCCGTTGAGCTCCTCCTTCCCTGCTTGATTTAAGTTGGCCAAAGGCTCGTCCTTTGCTTTGCCCTTCCCCTTCCACGGCTGTCTTGAGTTTTGTCGATGTGACTGAAATTGCGGTGCACTTGTTTCCTCTTCATCGTCTGAATATTCCGAAAATTCCCTCCACACATCTACAATGTCGATAATCTTCACCCGTGGTTTGAAGTCCGGGTCTTCTAGTGGTAATTCAAAGGCAATTATTTCGACTGGTCCTAGGAAACTGGGACGGGTGGTTCGCGAAAATGTTTCGTTGAGGGAGTTTTGTAGTGATTTTTGCAGGGACGGCCCTAGAAGGGAAAAATCGAAGTCGATGCTCATAGGCTACACTTCAAACTAAAAGCGATTGGTCAACCAGCTGCTTAAATATTTGACAACTTGAGCAAAAACTCAACAGCTTATCTTGTACAGGTCAGAAGTCAAGTTCAGCTGCGATGAGATCTCGAGAGAACACATCGGACAAAGCACAAGAAGAAATGAAAATCTGATTAGGATCGTGTATACTACCAAGAGCTATTGAGAGGCTGTATGTAGTCTAATGGCCTAGACAACTTCTAACTGAAGTAATAAGCTCATTCCAATTCATTAGCTTAGATAAGGGAAGTAGAAAAGTTGATTTCTATTCCCACTAAGACATAAAAACCATGTCCTTGCATGACCAAAGTAGCATGCCAGTGCCTTCTGGAATACAAGCATTAGGGCCTCAACTTGTAGCGACTGGGACCGCTTTCAATGTTTACAGGCAGTGCTCCGTAAGGAATTTACAATGAGAGCACTCAAAACGCTTCTTTTGGATTGGATATCCACAAAGGAAAAAGTCGCTGCAGCCAAAATGGAGGCTCACCTGAGCAACCAACAAAGATTTTTTGATACCAAGCACAATATACCTCAGATTAGTCACCTCCTCAAGCTAATTCGCCTCTAGTTACTTCGGCTCTGAGCACACAGACTTGAAAGTGGATTGAGAAGTTGTTCGTAAATTGCGCCGATTTCCTTTCCTGGAAGGTCGTTTGCGTCCTCGTTGAAGTTGTCATTGCTTCCGCTTTGCCACCATCAATCAAGGAATCGCCAAACACCGCCTACCATTACCTTTCTTCTTTCAAATCATGCCTAAAGTTAAGACTTCTCGGACTAAGCCACCTCCGGAAGGTTTTGAGGAGATAGAGGACATCCTTGAAGAGTACGCTCGGAAGATGCGTGACGGTTTGTCTCTCCTCTTCCATCCCATGCTTGTTCTAATGAGCTTTGCAAATTTACCAGCTGAAACGGAATCCCACGAAGGAAAACGAAAGACTGAGGCCGTGTGGCCGATAATGAGAATCACACATACTCGCTCGAGGTATATCTACGATCTGTATTATAAACGAGAAGCGATCTCGCAGGAGCTTTATGAGTGGCTACTTGAAGAGAAGTACGCAGATGCGAAGTGCGTCTCTCCTTCTCATGTCCAATCAGCTGAGCTAATACATGAGAGCAGTCTGATTGCGAAGTGGAAGAAGACTGGATACGAAAAGCTTTGCTGCGTACGCTGCATTCAAAGTCGAGTGCGTCTCCTCCTTCGGAATCTCTCTACTATCCTCGATGCACGGGCGGGTTTGCTGAAGTGAGGACGCGGTGCAGGACATGAACTATGCAGGTTCAGCATGCATATGTCGAGTTCCAAAAGCAGTTCTCAAAGCTGGCACAATAGTGGAATGCGTGCATTGTGGTACGTTGTTTCCTAAATTCCCCTCGCGTTTGATTTATGTATGTTGCGAAAGGTTGCCGTGGCTGTGCTTCTAGTGACTGAGCTTTCCGTAATAAAATCCATTTCAGGTCAATTGTGTACGTCTCCCTATTCCGTGCAAACAAACCTTTTCAGCAGACCTTCGTGCTGCTATTACTTCAGAGACTAGGAGACCCCCTAAATAATCTCGAATGCAGTAAGTATGTCGAGCCATGACAATGTTGCCCTCCCGCATCATGGTGACTTTCTTCCCAGCTTCTCTCAGTTCTTTTCAGTTTTCTCCGTGTCCTTTCCGGACTCATTTTCCGAATTCTACAAGATATGCGTGACTCCCCAGAAACCTGCCCTGTCCAGCTCTGCTGCAGTTCTACCCAGATAGGAATCAGTTATATCAGCTCAAAAGGGAGAGGACATACATCTCTCTTGCCTCCGTTTCTGAAACTAATGTCCTGAAGGGTGACGCGGCTTTAGCGTATTCACTGCCCAGGACGATGATTATCAAAGGTCTACCGTCCTTTGTCAATCATGCTTCCGCAGCAGTGAGGGCTCACATTGATGACGGTATATCCCTGCAAGCAGTATACAGTGCTTTAGTCGAATTGATGTCCAAACTGTTGGCGATCACCTACGCAGAAACAGGTTGATTGAGCCAGTTTATAAAGGTTAGAAAGCGTCTTGCCTTGTTTATTCCAACATCCCATAGCTTTAGCCACTTGTTGCCCTTTTTGCTTTTTTTGCCCTTTTTCCCTGTGCTCTTATCCATGATAACAGGGGTACACCATCCAACACCGACACTTTCAAGAGTTTTGAGCGAGTTATCGAGTTCGTCCCAAGATTGGAAGAGGGTCCCTGAGACAGCAGCACTAGTGGGCACGTCCCCAAAAATCCAACTCCAACCTGTTCTCCTACTCGGAAGGGCTGCCAGTCGTTGTGCAATCTGATGCGTCGTCCCTTCCGTAATGCGAACAAAATAAGTTGGTGTCGGATGGTGGCTTAGCGGTTGAAGCGATTGGCGAGGAGCGAGAGGCGCGGACGACGCTGACTGGTCCGCAATCGAGGTGTTCGCCGCCAGTTCAGTTCTGGCGGTCTCTGCTTCCATCACTCGATCTTGCAACCTCGAGATTTGCTCTTCATACTCCTCTTGGCGCAACTCGTAATCCTCCTGCCGTTGTTGATACGCCAGGAGTTCAGCTTCGAGCGCTGCGATCCGATCCTGTAACGAGGTTTGGTCTCTCTCTGCTTCTTCATTAGGGACCGGCGTCGAACAAGCAGTCATGAAGCGTGGATCTTTCTCCCAAGCCTCTTCATCTCCCGTTGGCGAGACAATTCGTGCTTCCAGTACGAAGGGAACTTCAGGAATGGCAAGAAATTGGTCGAACGCAGTGTGCGAGCCCGACCGACTGGGGACTGGAAAGGGGTCTTCCAGAACAGAGTGCTGGTCAGGAAACGCATCGTCAAATTCGATTGCTCGCCCTTCTTCAGCTGAGGCTGGTTCTGGTGTCGGATTCCCGTCCTCAGGCACTTGGCCTGCTGGTACTTCTTCGGCTGCATAAGCCGGTTCAGGTGTCATCCTCTTAACAACTTCTTCAAAGTGCTCTTGGGTAGTAGTCTGTACGTGGGATCCATAATGATTCTCGTCGAATGCCTCTCTAGCCACATCGATGAAAGGAGAAGGAGGTCCATCCGCCCAATCGTTCGCTGGGTCATTCTGTCCACTGCCACAGGCGTTGATGAAGTGTTCCACAAACTCGCCATCTGACACTGTTTCAGCGAGAGGATTCGTTAGAACGTCATCGCTGCCTGGAAGTAGGTTTTCTGATAGAGGAGCAGGAGAGTGCTCATCACTTTGGCTCAAATTGTTAGGAAAGACCGACGGAAGGATCTGTTCGGATGCCCTGGTGAGGTCAGGAGGATTGGTCACAGGATGGACGGCGGGGTTTGGTTCTGTACGGATGGAATCGAGCTTGGGCAAAGCCTTTTGGAGGTCTGTCATGCCCTTTTTGAGGTCCTTCATACCCGGTACGACGTTCGCGAGGAGTTGCTTGATGTGGTCGAGGTCGGCACGCAGCTCTTCCTCCCCCATCGTCGTTCCCGCTTCCTCCATTTTACCCTCAGAATAGGATTGGGACGCCTCCGCCTGAGAGGTCTGGTTCTGTTTAGCGAATGCGAGGTCCTCAGCGATTCGGGACGCCAATTCTTCTTGAACCCGCTCTTTGTCCGCATGGCACAGGCTATACTTGACGAGGAGCGAGTCGAGGATGCCCCTATACGCTGCACACTGGCATTCTGGGCCTGTTGCTTCTCGTTCTGGATGCACCAGATCAGAGTCGTGGGGTTCGAGGAGTTCGTGCGTTTCGGAAGTCGTCGTCGAATTAGAGTGCTAGAAAAACTAGAATGTGAGATGTGGGCGACAGAAGAGGAGGAGAAGGGACGACGCGCCTGCACGCTGTCAAGCTGGCTTTGGATCGAGTCCAGACGTGCGTTCAATGGTTGGAGGTACTTGAGAAAGAATCGCTCCTTCGCCCCTCATCAGTCTCCACACCGACCACGCAAATTACAATAACTGCAGGAAAGGAGGAAAAGACGTGAAGGACGGGACAGACCTCGATCAACGAGCAGAGCTCTGTCAAACTGACTTGGACCATGTCGACGAAGGCGCTCCAACTGTTCTCTCTGATTATAAAGGATTCTGAATCGAGAGGTAGGAACAGGGACAAAAGTAAAAGCGAAAGGACGAGGGTCGGTTGTACTTTCGTTTAAGGAGCAAAGCCTAAGGCGGGCCTGTTTTGACAAGTTTGTACGTAAGTCAGGGCGAGGAATGTGAGGGAGCTGTCGCCGTCTAAATGCTTATCTGCACATTTGACCAGATCCATATTGTTAGTAAACAGCCGCGGTCAGCCAGCCTTTCTAGCATCGGAGGTGCAGCTGAGAGGAGGAGATCGAACCTGATCGAGGAATCAAATGCTCACCTTACGCCTCACCGGCGCTCTACATGGGGCACGTGAGACGGCCGACAGGGTTGATGGAGAGGAGAGCTGTTGACGCGTTATTTTGGGCGGAATGGTAATGCGAACATGGATTGCAGATTGCAGATTGTAGATGAGGAGGGCACATCAATTCGAGGTCACATTAATTCGAGGGCATATGTATCCGAGCTGGACACTTGACAACTGATCGTGGCGGCTTTTGGATTCTTTTCGTGAGCTGAGAACTGAATTGAGTGAGAAAACAAGTTGAACTGAACTTTGGGACACGGCATGGCATGGAAGGATGCGATTTTGCGTTGCGTTGAAGACCGATTCACTGATTCACTGATCGAGACAGACGAGCATGAGCTGGATTGGTTGGATGAGAAATGCTGGACGTAATGCGCTTGAATCCCCTGTCAGCGATAGAACCGAAAAATGAGGACGAAAGGAGACGTACAGATACTTGTACAGATTAACTAGAGACAAAGAGCACTCAAGGGGTCGTTGAGAAGCTTCACGAGATCCGAATTCCTGCACAAAATTGTATTTTCTAGTGACTCATTTTTGTGATAGATACGAGCTCACAGGAGCAATGGATCCCTGGTGCTCCGTAACCGTTTGAGACGACAAGAAGGCGTCGTAACGACGAGAAAGGGGCTGTTTAGTGCATTCAGGAGGATTTATCACTGAAAGATTGGTCGGAAGACGCACATTCTCTGGGGGTTCTCCACGGAGACGAAAGCCTCGAGGTTCCTCCTATTCTCCAGCGAAAGAGGGTAGAAGACAACCTATCATCACAACATCGTCAACATCGCTCACTATTCGTTTGGATTCACATATAACGCTCCAAATCGTCCTTGGCAGGAGCGAGTGGAGAAGGAGAAGGAGCAGGACACCAACCTTCGACACCTTCCTCTCCCTCACGATCCTCTTGAACTGTTCCACGCTTAACGCACCCGTCATCGCCACGATGCGCTCACCACCGCCACCCATCCCACCTACCACAGCGACGCCAGGACCGGTCACTGCATCCAATCGCTCGGTCTCGCGCAGGACATCCAAAACGTCCGCCCCTCGTTCAAGCACCACAGGGGCAGTTTCCTCTTCAAAGAGGGCGAACTGTTGCTCCGTGAGCTTGGTCGAGTCGCAGACGAGGAGGGTGATCGGTGTCGACGTCGAAGTCGATGCTGCGTCTCCTTTCTCGTTCATGCCCGCCGCTCCTGGAGCAGTGAGAGTGGCGGTTGCGGTGGGTAGGGAGCAGAGGGAGGTGAGGAGGTCGTGATCGTCCGCTTGGTTGGCGGAGGTGAGGGCGAAGGTGTAGATGGGTCGAATGGCGTTAGGTTGGAGCGGTATCTCAGTTGGAACTCCATTTTCTGCTTCCGCTTCCTCTCCTTCTTTGAATGGGAGAGAACAGGGAGAGTCCAGAGGGGAGGGAGCAGGAGAGGGAGAGGCGGAGGGAGGAGGCGTAAGAGGGGTCTTCGTCCTGGAAAAAGGGGAGTCGTCGCCCTCTTCCATGGAATCAGAGTCCTCAAAGTCCTCCGTACCCGAGGTCACCATCCTGTCCTCATCCTCATCCTCTTCCTTCTTCTCCCTCACCATCACCATCTCCTCCACTTCCACTTCCGCTTCCCTCATGCTTCCTCCATTGACATCCCCATCTCCAATGGAGAAAGGCAAAGGCAAATCGACCCCAAACGCCTCCTCACCCAACACACATAACTCCTCCCCCTCCGTCCCACCAACCACATCAACCTCGACCTCGACCCCAATTTTCTCCCTAACCAAAGCGCACAACTCCCTCACCGCCCCCTCCGCGACCTCAAGGTCCCTCTCGAGCCTCATATTGTGTTCCGAAGCGAGCACGACGCGTTCGAGGAGTGCGCTGCACTCTTCGTCTTTCCTTGTACAGTGACTCTGTAACTTTCGGTTGAAGGTCTCGAGGTACCGGATGCGTGTTCGGAGACGCGTTTCGGTTTGGGAACGCGCGGTGTTGTGTGTTTGGGAAGCGTGCAGGAGGGTGTGGATTTGTCGACGGGCTTCTTGTAGGTCTGAACACTTTTGGAGGTACTCCTCTGCTGGGACGTAGGAGCTGTTCACGTTGGGCTTTTGAGGGTGCGGATGCGGTGAGGAAAAAGAGGAAGATTTGTAATAATCGTTGGCTGGTTCTTTGAGACTCGGAAGAAGCTTGATGAAAGGAAGAGACTGATTGATACCCTGGAGGCACTGATGATGGATATTGAAGAGACTTACAAAGTCCATGGTACGCTTCATCGCTTGGAATTCTTCACGCAATGGTTTGATAGTAATTCGATCGATACGTTCCTGCTCCGACCATCAGCTCTTGAACAGTCGCTTGAATGAAGAGGAAGATGAAGGGAAGGGAGAGACCTGAACGAGGTCGCACAGTTCGAGGAAGCTGATTTCGACTCCAACCATGTTTACTAGATCCACTCAGCTTGGACGAACTGAATGATTAGATTTTGAGGCGATTAAATGATGACTGATTGAGTGATTTATGATGCCAGTCACGATGGGAGGTGCTGGAGGCAAAGGAGGCCACAATAAAATAGGGAAGATGGGCGTGTTTGAGCAGATTTCGCCTGGACATGTTGGCATATTGCTGTAAACAAATACACTCCATTGCAGAGAGCGATCTCTCCGAAGGTCTTCTTGGGCAACGCCAACAACTGATCTTTGCGAATCTTTGATCGTGTTGGGCGGCGATAAGGAATTACGTAATTCCTTATGAGTCATGTTTATTGAGTCACAATAGTTCCTAATTCGGAACCTTGTTTTTTCTTTTCTTCCCTTTCTTCTCACAACATCATCCCCCATCCACTCCCCTCCCTATCCACTATCCATCCCATATCCCATCACCGAATCAGCACTAGGAATATTACCCACAGTACCAGCATACCAGAGTCACTGGTGGACTGGTAACCGATAACACCGCACGTGACGGGGGAGCATGCGACGCACCCATCAGCCTTCTCAGCAGCATCAACCGAGCGTCATGCAGTCCATTCCCCTCGCCAACAGCTTCATCATTCCCCCCGGCCAAGCGCAGGGCCATCCCGGTGCCATCCGCCAAGGGGTTCCCCAACAAGGCGTCCCCCAAGTGCCACAGGGGGTCGGGGTTGGCCATCCCCAGTACATGGTGTACGCCTCGGCCGCTCCACATCCCTCGTTGAACCAGGAGATGTTGAAGCGCCCTCATCCGCCTTTCCAACTCCCACCCGGTCACCCACCGCAGCATGATATGGCGGCCCCGTTCCAACACCCCCCACCCACCACCACAGCCGCCGCGGCTAGTCAGAATCAGAACATGGGAGGAACCCCAGCGAACGCTCCGTTCCCTACGATGGCCATCCAGAACTCGCACAACCCGCAATCATCCCCCGCAAATCCGAACATGCATCCCCCGACCCCGATGATGCAGCAGCAGCAGCAACAGTTCTTCCCTCCCGCTCAGCCGATGCAGCAGGGGAATGGCCCGCCTCAGAACCCGAATAATCCGAACAACCCGCACGCTCAGCCCCCCATTGGACTCGCTAATCGTCGACAGGGTATGGCGCCCATGCCGGCTTTCGCTCAACAGCCTCAACCCCAATCCCAACAGCCCCAGCCTCAACAACAACAGCAACAGCAACAACAGCAACAACAACAGACAAACAACATGGGTCCTCCCCCCCTCCCCAACCAGAACCCGCAGCAACAACAACCACAACAGCAGCAGCACCATCAACCACCGACGTTGCATCGGACGAGCTCGATGTCCCAGATGCCAAACGGGGTCATGCCCGTCCAGATGAACGGTTCGCAGACATACGCCAATCCCAATCCGAACCCCAATCCATCCAACCTCACCCTGATCAATCCGTCCGGCGCACCCCCCATGGGTATGGGGCTGGGTCCCAATCCCTCAGCCACTACGACCGCAAGTGGCACGGCGCCCCCAGGCTCAGGTTCCGGTTTAGGGCCGGGAACGGGAATGGCGATGGGGATGGGAACGATGGAAGAGCGCGAGTTCATGAGCGAAGTAGAGAAACAGCATCTCGTCCATTCTCTCGTCTACGACACGCTCGTCAAAGCCGGCCTGCTCCACTCCGCCAAGACATTTGTGGACGAGTATCCGAAGGTGTTCCCCTCCTCTCGTCCCGACATCAAGAGGGACAAGGACGGAAGCAGACTCTGGCCCTGGAGGGAGGAAACGAGTAGATACAGTTGGGCACCCCATGCTGATTTCTTGAAGGAGGCGGCGATGGGAGGTGCGGATAAGAAGGATAAGGATAAGAGGCCTAGCACCGCGACTGGTGTTGTCGACGGTGGGGTTGGGAACGATTCTAGTTCGGGTTCGGGGAATGCGGGTGGAAATGTGGGGAATGTGAGCGGTGGGGGAGGGACGAATGCCAACGCCCACGATGGCAGGAGCTCGGCCTCGATTTCGTTGCAGAGCACACCTCAGAATCCGCACCAGCAACTTGAGTTTCAACTCCCTGTTCCTGAGGTTCAGTTCCCTGGGTGGGGCGGTGGAGCGGCGGCAGCTTGTCCGGAGGGGTATTTGGTCGATTGGATCACTTTTTTCGTCGATATGGCTCATGCCCCATTCCCTAACGAAAACGGTTACCCGGCTCATAAGATGACACCGTCGGAGTTGATGTTGGAGACGACGAGCAAGTATCAAGCGATGTTATTGAGCAGGAGGGAACATGTGCGTTTCCGTTCCCTTCAATTTCTGCTTCCTCAAATGTGAATGATGATGTGACTGACGATGTCACGAATGGGATGGATGTACAGGTGGAAAAACAAAACCAAAATCCACGCATGGGACCTCAAGTACCAATGATGGGAATGCAGCTGCCATCCGAATTCCGCAACACTTTACGACAAGATGCCCTCGCTGGCAACTCGGCTGCATTCGCCAATCCCGCCGAGGCTCAGAGGCTCCTCCAACAGCCCCGTGGCCCCATCGGAACCGCCGGTGTCGTGAACGCCTTGGGTCAGCAGCAGGGAGCACAGGGTCAGAATCCGAATGTGAATGTGCCCGTTCCTGCTTATCATCAGAGTACGGCGACGCAACAGAGGATGCAGGGAAGACCAGACCAGATCACTCCTTCTGTAAGTTTCTTCCCTTCTCCCCTTCTCTATGTCCGACGTGTTGAGAGTTCTGACCGTTGCCTCGCCCCGTTCTCTCTCTCACTCTCTTTCCCTCCGAACATTTTGCACGTTCGTCTCCCTCCCCTAGGGTATGAATTTACCTCGTCCCCCCATACCGGGTGCACCGGGGACGCAAAACAACCCGTGAGTGGCTCCATCCTCCCTACTCGCTCTGCTTCGTGCTGAGTGGATTCTGATTGGACGAACACAGGATGCCACATTTTTACCAGCAACCGCATCCAGGCGCAGGACCTCAGCAACAGATCAACGCGCGTCAAGTGGTCCCACTGCCGCAGAGGAATGGAAACCTCCCGCCGGGCATGAAGCCTGGTGAGGTTCAAGCATCGCCTGGTAAGCGACTCAAAGCTCCGCCCCTCCCCTCCAACCCTATCCTCCGACCCAAATGTTATTACTACCGCGCCCCTATAACTGACCGTGACATGACTGTGAATGCTGACCTGCGCGGGATGGGCTAGGTCAACCATCGATGCAGCAAATGGGTGCCCCACGTCAAATGCCTCCAGGATACTCCCAACCCCCACTCACGGATGGCAAGCCCCAGTATTGGCACCAGCTCGGATCACTGAAGGAAGGGGAGTCAAGCGACCTCGGGATGCCCAACGGCCCAGGAGGCATCCAACAGAGACCTCAATTCGCTCCGCAAGGCCAGCAACATATGATCCAGGGGATGATGCAGCCTCGAATGGGACAACCAGGTGGCCCTGTAGGCTTCCATCCCCAGAACGGACAGAGACCACTCGGCCAGCCTCCATCTGGACCAGCTGGCGGAGCGCAACAACCCACTCCGGTCGCGGGATCGATGCCTCCCCCTCCTCCGCCTGGTCCTGCTAGATCGTCCCCGAACAACGCGAATCCATCTTCTGCACCTTCACCAAAACCTCAAGCGAAGAAGCGGTCCGCACCAGTGGATGCGCCGAGCCCATCGAAGAAGAAACAAAAGAAAGAAGCCTCTACTCCCTCCTCCGTCCCACCCGCCGCTACACCGACCCCAGCACCCGTAGCCCCTACGCCCGCCTCGCAACCGGTCGCCCCAGCTCCATCCGCTCAGGTGCCGCCCACAACGTCCGCGACGACTTTGGATGGGATATCGACTGACTTCGGTGCGTTCGGAGAGCCGCCAACTTCTCACATGGGTCTGTCGGATATGGGACTCGGAGTACCGGACACGACAATGATGGGCATAGGTGGAGACTTGGACTTGAACGGAATGGGAGGGATAGGCGACTACAATTTCGACTTCGACCTCGATGTCCTTCTCGCTGGTATGCCAAACACTTATCAGGAAGCCATGCCCGCGGATATCGATGCGTTCCTCAATGAGTCAGCGGGAGAGGGTTTCCAGTCTTGAGGTCCCTCGCTTACTTGCGATGTGGACGGAATTGTTCATAGGCGTGGTTAGTTTTGTGGAGGAATTGTTAGCAGATCATTTTTTACAGTATTTGAGTAGGCTTAACGTAGTGAAATGTTGTTGATCAATCTGTGATCGCAAGTTCGAACCATCTGTGCTTTTCCTGTTTTTGTGGCACAAACAAATCAAAATTCAAACTTAGAACCCTTCCATATACTCACGAACTACTTCTTTGGCTCTTCTTTCTCTCCACTTCTCTTCTTCTCCTTTTCTTGGAGCTTCCGACAGCGACTTTCCGGTCTGAAAACTCATTTGCATTAGGACTGTTGATCACTTGTGAGCTGCTTCATCCCGAATCTCTGGGAATGCTAGGGTTGACTTGATATTATAGGATTCGTTTTTGTGGACCAGTGTCTCAATGCACTTGGCCATCCACGATCCTACAGCCCCTTCAATCGATCGAGTTCGCTTCCTCCCCACAAATCCGCTCAACCATTACCTCGCCATCCCTTCCCCACAGAATTGCCAAAGAATACGATCTCCTCTCGCGTGCCCGGATGTACCCCATGCGAGCATGCATCGCATCTCTCATCGGGCGCTTCCTCTAATCCGTACCCGTCGAATCCAAATCTAAATCCTTACTCATTTCTTGATCGATCAGTGCTCATTCATGCTCATTTTGGGAATTGTCATCTTCATCGCTCAGCTTACAGTGACCGGTCCAGGCCGAATTACGATCGGGAAGGGAGGTTCATCATGAATACATTAGTCAAAGATTGTATTTTCAGCCTTACAGTAACATTTTTGAATTTTTCTTGATTTTTCTGTGCGGAGCAGTGTTCAATGTCCTCTCAATGAGTTATCGATCGAATAAGTCTATTATTCCCCTTTGAGTGTGCCGTCTGTTCATAGGAATATATACGTGCCAACCCGGCTGAAATAACCAATCTGTAAAGCTGTCTCCTCCACAACTCCACAAAAGAGGTTCCTGCACCATACTGAAGAGCCGCTAAATCCATCGGTTAGCCTAGCACCAGCTGCCCATCGCAATTGAGACTTGAACCAATGCGAAACTAGCACGTGAGAGCTTGACTCTCTTCGACTCTTCGACGATGGATGTCGACGAAATAGCTTTTGAATCATACTCAAAGAGCGGCCAGGTTGACGATATTGCCTGGTCGGAAGATGCTAGTGGAGGAGGAGGTCAGTTTGCGCTAGAGAGGTCTGATTAAATGAAACGCTGACAATCGACATATGTGTAGATGCCATAAAAGCCCTTCAAGACGCATTGGAGCACATATGGCTGGTCGAGGGAGATGAGGGGAGAAATTCGTCCGACAGATTCCTGAGAGTGAAAATTGTGATTGGAAGCTCATCAGAGCGGCTGGAGGTCTTAAGAGCTCTGCGTGATGCGACGGTAGGGAGTAAGGAACTGAAGAGTGAACTTTTGAGACGTTCGACCCTCATGGACAGGTAGCATTTGTTTCTTTCCATTGGCTGGAGACTCATATTTATCTTCCCAGTCTTCTTAAATATATAAACTTGCGTAGCCCGTCCTTCGACGATGACACTGAATCCACTCTTCATCAAACAAGACTTTTGACTTCTGGGATCTTCCTCTCCCTTGCGAACAGTGAGTTTCTCAGCAGATACTGACGTTCTGACAACATCTCCGCACAGTGGAAAATGCTCAACTCCTGCTGTGGAAACCATATCACAGCCACTTCTTGGACGCTTTCCGACGTTTTCAGGGCGACAAATATATCTTCTCGACTCATTCGCATGTGGATGACCGCAAGGAGGCAGAAGCGCTGCTGAGGACGATCAGACTGTTGTACGGCAGCATTCAGTCGCTTGGCGATGGTGATCTTTGGGGGATGGGTCTCCTACGAACCATCATCCTCCCGTTGTCGATGGCTACTTTGCCTTTTGAAAGTACCAATACCAATGATGCTGAAAAGAGAGCTTTGCAGCCAGGAGACCGACATGCTCTTCTGGAGGGTTATAATAGAGCGATGAGCGCTTTACTCCAGGTCCTTCTTTTACCACATTAGCAAGAGCTCATCTCTTTTCCTTACAGCCAGAAATTTGTGAGATGTTACGTGCAATTTTTGAGCGGTGCTGCGAAGACAAATGGACATCTGCTCGAGAATCCCAGTTATCGCAGCTCCTGAACCTGACAGAACCAGCCTGCGACATCATTTCAACCTGCTTTCGCACAGCACAACAGCAAAATCACCTATTGGACAAAGGGTCTCTGATGCCATTTAAAATTCTCGACGGTTTGTTGCAGCTAGCAGACTCGAATAACGCCAAAGTATCCCTTTCAACGGTCCAGGTCGCAATCTAACATTTCCACAAGTTGACAGACAAAGCCCTCGCAGCGATCGCCACGCTTATACGAGACAATCAAGATGCAAAGTGGTATATTGTACATCTTAAAGGTGAGGATTCATTTCCTAGCTACGAGCCATGTCTGATCCCAGGTCAGGTCCTAGTGGACGGAGTTGCCTTGAGATTTTGGTCGACTTATCACGACACAGAGCTGTGACTACTCGTTTAACAGCTAATCTCTGGTATGGCTTGGGTTTTCATTTTCCAATGCTTGACGCTCCTGTTCAGTCGGATACATATCATTAAATCTCTGCCACAATTGTATTCGGACGAGGATGCTCGCAACATTCTCGCAGTCTTTCAAACATTGTTCGATGATACCCACAACTCGTGGGAGTTTGGGGAAACGGCAGCCTCGTTAGGTATGCAGTTTATTATAGTGTTATGATTCGTTCTCAGAAGGCTAGTTTAGCGCTCTTCCTTCAAGGCAGTCATAATCTTCAAACAATTGCATTTGAGCTTAACCTTGCTGAACCGCTCATGCAATTCTTGCTCCAAGATGAGGCCGTGGAAGATGTGGAGATTTCAGAGGCGTTGAGAGATCCCATTCGAGAGGTACGGTTGATGCAGTTTGACTCAAAAGCTCACACAAGATCACGCACAGGCATCCATCCTTGCATTATCAAGCATGATGCTGACGTCAGATACAATCCGTTCCAGCTTCGTGAAAGCAGGGATTATGCCGATCCTCATTTCCTCCGTTCGTTCAAGGAAGGCTGGTCTTATAGCGGCTGCCCTTCAGGCGATCAGAATTCTGTCACGCTCGACTACAATCCTTCGCACCACACTCGAGGACGAACTTCCGATTGAATGCATCATGGATCAGATTGTCGATGGAAGAGATGACGCGGTTAAAGCCACTGCTCTGGCCGCATTGTGCAACCTCGTGACAGCCTATGCACCGATGAAAAAGGTACACAAATGCCCTCTCCTTTACAGTCAGCTGAGGTTTTACAGCACTTTATCGAACGGAATGGTCTCCAATTGCTCGATCGAGGACTCCTGTCCACATGCTGTGAGGTCAGAAGATACGCAATGCATGCCTATTCTAACGCTGCAGCTTTCTGTCCTTTCCAAATTAAGCAGCACATCGTGGCGACAATAACATGGGATAGGATCGAAATGTAGGTCGTTGCCACAGCTTCTGCAATATGAATAACAGAAGTTTAGCCTTTGTCAAGATCCCGATGACTACGTGAGTTCCACATCGTCCGCAAAGGCTCACTGATGTCTCCCTAGGTCTGTTCTTTCGCCTTGAATTTGCTACGAAACCTGGCATCAGGAAAGGAAAACCACATCACTTTTACGGTGCAAGGGCTTGGTCTTAAACGCATGCTTGACCTCATAGCACGCTACATTGTTCCCGCTGAAGGAGAGCGTGGCCGATGCCAAAACGAGGTTTGTTCAACCCTTCTGATTGCATATCTGAACTTCGCTGAATAGGCGCTCTGGGTCCTGTCTAACATTTCTCAAACTTACTATCAACCCATAATCGAGTACCCAGGCATGGTAGCAGGAGTCCTTCACTATTTTGTGTGTAACGTGATCAAGAAAAATAATCCCCTAATATGTTGCAGGATCGCGGCCGCGAAAACACTCGAAATGCGGCCGTATGGTGCTTGCATAACCTTTCAAAAATACAAGGTATATAAATGTTCCGCAAAACCACAGCCTTACAATAGGAGTAGGTCGCGTTCAAATGCCTGCCCTCGTCATTTTCGAAGAGTTGAGAGTCAGGTCGACTCTGGAAAAATACGGCGAAGACCCGGACGTTGATATTAGAGAGCGAATCAAGGACATCCTGCAAATTATGGATTGGACGGAGCGGTGATGCACAGTATTTGAGGCAGCGCTACGGCATTTAGCTTTTGTATTGGTCTCGGTACTGTATTTTCTGTCGCATATGGGAACCAAGTTTGCAGTATTGACAAGAGTACTTCCACATTCAAGTTTTGACGAATATTTTCCAGTTTCCCTGAACATAACGCTTCGCGCCAAGAAGGGCGAGCGCGCCAGTAACGTAGCAAAGTCCTGAGAAGATCTGAGTGTATGTATATACGTCTCTTCCGGTTCTGTGAAGGACGGTGGCGGAATAGTCGTTAATGTATTCAGCTATCGCCTGCGCGAATGTGCATGGAATGACTGTCACAACACGTCCCGTCAGCTCTTAGCTCGATATTCCGACACCAGGCCTGACAACTCACCGATTGTAATCCAAAATACGGCTAGAGCGCTTCCAAGATCGGAGACGCCTACAACCTCTGCTCCCACAGGCCCTGCCGCTCCCCATAAAACGCCCCCTGTCGCGCCTATATTACTTCGGTCATTATTTCAGTACTTAGACGGGGCAAACCACTCACCTTGCAGGACTGCAAACACAAAAAGTGCAGCTGAACTATCGCTGAAGATCCATATCAGGAGGACGGTCAGTCCTGATGTAAAAGTGATCACGGCCGTCATGTTTATACGTCCACCAATATCCAAAATGAATCCACATAACGGGCGACCGACAAGTGCGCCAGCACTGAGAGACGACTGGATCGCCGAAGCTGTTGACTATGTGCGAAAGGGAGTCAGTTAAGCATGTTGTAAAACATGTACATACCTCAGACAACCCAAGAGCTCTAGTCGCAAAAGAAGCAACCGAGTAGAGGCAAAGCACATAGGCCAGAGACGTGAACCATGCCCAGATGAGTACGAAGGAGAATCCGGGGTGAATGAACCACTTTGGTCGGAAAGTTTCGAATTTGGCGTTTACAGCTTTCCGTCCTAATTCCGGTAATAATCAGAAAAGTCGACAACGAGTAGAGGGCTTGCCAACCTTTGAGGAGAAAAACTCCCGGAAGAAGACCTCCAAGGCTGACACAAGCATTGATGATAAATGCAACCTTTAAAGAAATATTCTCAATAGAAGCCCGAGTGCTAAGCGCCAAAACTAATCCTCCGAGCCCAGAACCCCCCGCAACTAATCCCATGGCTGCACATAGAGTAAACAACAGGACTGCAGGGAAGAGGAAATGAACCCACCTATCCCTCTCTTTTTGTGAAACCAGTGCGTGGCGAGAGGCGACACGGGGACAAACGTGAACCCTAGCCCAATGCCGAACATGACGCCTTGGGTAACGAAGAGATGCGCAATTTTTGTGGAATAGGCAGCCCCAAGTTGAGCACAAAAGACGAAGGTGGTCCCCAATATGAGTGGGACTCGAAAATTCCACTTCGAAATAAGGAAGTTCGCTAAAGGAGCAACCAGCATTGCTATCGATATTGAAAGACCACCGACATAGGCATAGTCGATAGAAGTTGCACCGGGGAAGAAATTGTTGTTTTTGTAGAAGGACAGGTACACCCCCTGTGGCAAACTATCAGCTTAGAACTGCTTACGGCGACAAAACGGACGAAGACGGCATTAATGCCCCATGTCACTGCATTGGCCAGCGCGGAGCAGAATACGACAACCCAACCTGTCTCAAAAGTATTGATCAATATCATTTAGTGCCAAAGGAAAAACATACCGTAACCTCCTTCCTGTGAGCCCAACAAACAGTTAGCTTTATTATTCAGATGGAGATCGACATCGATGGAGGGATATAGACGGGAATGAAGGTGGAAACACCAACATCACTCGTTCAGATGTACTATCACTAGCTAAACATAGTGGGTATCTGAACTAACGAGCGAAAAAGTGAGGAAAAACTTACGGGGAAATCATCCTTTCCCGACGGAGGCGTCAGCTGTGTTTCTCCTGTCCCATCGGATGGTTCAGCCTCAAACTTCTTCTCCCTGTCTTCCTGCAACTTTTGACTGCCTGGTTGCTCCAGCTGCCCAAAATTGCCGCATTCCTCAGCACCCTTCTCCATATCGTGTTCTTCAAACTTCTCCATCTGTTCGGCCGTAGATTCCTGCTCAAATCACACAAGCTGAAGTAGCAAGAGGAGAAAGAGGCTTGAAGAAGAGAAGGACTGGGTGACTGGGTGGAGAAGGGAGAAGGCCTTTATACTAGTTTTAGGTGCAACGCCGCGAGCCGAGTTCGACGGCAAAACAATCAAGTTTGGCAAGGCTTGCCGTGGGGTCACGCGAAATGTTCGCCAGCCATTCGTGACGCCAGCAAGCACGACAATAATGATGAGCATAAACAAGACAATAACAAATTCTATACGCGATATAGGAAGATAACATACACACAGCGCCCAGAAAGAACAAGGGGGAATCGACAGTTCATGGATGTCCATCATGATTGTGAAAACAATAATAAAGAGTGATCGTTAATCGTTTCTGCCCTTTCTGCCCCGTTCTTCTTCTTCTAACTCTTCCTTCCCATCCTCCATCCCACTCTTCTCAACCGGCTGTAGCTCCAATGTCTGTTCAAGAATTTGCAATACCCGCCTGTCCGAAACCTCAATGACCACAAATCCCTCCCGCCGTGACCTCCTTGAATTTGCCGTTCCAGGTCTAGAAGTCGATTGCGACTTCTTCTTCTCCCTTTCGAACTCAGAGTAGGTAATCGACATGTAAAACTTGATAGTTTTCATCTCTCCTCGCTTCGCTGCTGGTTTGGTAGTTGAGACCGTGCGTGTCCTTGATGCCAATGGAGGGGAGGAACTGCTACGTTGAGCGTTGGGACGTGTTAGATCCGAAGGGCCCATGAGAGCCATGATAAGTGCGTTCGTAGCCTTTGAAGAGCGGAACATGGCCTCTTCTTCCTCCATCGCAGCAACACAAGCAAGATAAATCGTTGATTCATCCTCCTTGTCTTCCGGAGATGTTCGAGAGGGGAGTACATGATAAAGGATCCCATGGCAGCGCAAGCTGTATTTGATGAAGGAGAAGACACGATCGAAGGGGTGACCAGAGCGATTTTTTAGGAGGATCTGAAGGGGAAGAGGTTTCCCCCTTCTCGAAGACGGAGAAGTCGGACTATACAAGAATGGAGATCTCATCCCTTCGCTCACGCTAGGAGAAGATGACAAGGAAACACCGTCCATAGACACATTAGGGTCTAACTCGAGTTCGAGGACTCTGTCGTCTCTGGAAATAGGAGACACAAGCTTCAGGTCCAGGGAGAATTGAAGCTGAGACTTCAAAAAGCTCTTCGTCTTGAACCTCCTCTCCTCCGTCTTTAAGACGTCGATTTCCTCTTGTATCTTCTCCTCGAAATCGAGCGGGATCTGGAAACGCTGAAAGTAGGACAGTCGAGCGTCTCCATCCATATCAAGAAAATTAGACAAAATTTCCCGCAGAATGTCATCGTCCACATCAATTAGAGCGGAGAGCACTTTGTGTGACATATTGGCGAGAGAGGTGTGTGCAGAGCCGATCGGATATCGCTTACCAACCATGCAACGGAGGAGCGAGAGACCGATGCACCAAACATCGATTTCGGGGCCCTATTGCTTCGATACTCAACTGAGAACTACAAGCAAGCTAACGAATCACGCACCCAGTAAGGATTCATGCCTTGGCTCTTAAGGCCAGCCCAAATTTCAGGCGAATGGAAAGCTGGGGATCTAAGTAAAGCCATCCGTTCAGAATACATCTCACGAAAGATTAGGGATACGAACCCGCAACAGGTCGACAGCTTTTTCTTGCTTTTCGAATAATGAGTTGCGAGTCCGAAATCAAGGAGGACCACTCTGAGGGATTTAGGATGTATGAGAATGTTCTCAGGCTTGATGTCCCGGTGACAGACAGAGATAGGAGAGTGGAGGGCGTTCTTGACGACGTGGGTGAGTTGGAAAAGGACACTGTAGGCGATCGATGTGGGAATGGTGTTGGAAGGATAGCGAGCACAGAATGCTTCCAGCGTCAAGTATCCATTCAGGTACTCCTCTAAAATTGGTGTAAACTAAAGATCTAGAGAGAACGGTCAAATACACACCGACAAGGTAGAAATGTCCAGGAGTTCGAATCGTCTCGAAAACGCGAATGAGGTTTGGGTGCTGTGGAAGCTCAGCCAAGACGTCAGGTTCTCGTAGAAGTCGCGTTGCAATCAAAGGATGGTGGGGATGCAAAGGTGTATGCTTGATGGCGTACTAGATAGGAAGGATATAAGCTTTCTCAGCAGTGTCCTGAGAAGACTCGTGCCAAACCTTTTGCCCATTTTTTATCGCCAGTCGAACTTCGCTGAACTTTCCCTTTCCAACCAATCCATCCGGCCGTTTTCCATCCCTGACAGGGACGAAGGTATAATCGCCAATACCACCGTATCCTGATTTGCTAAGCAACAAGCCGTCCAGTTCTTCCAACGTCGTCGTTGACAAAGGCTCTTCTACCTGCCAAGAGATGATGTCCTCCGCTGTTGCTGCATCACAAACGAAAGTCTGCTTCGCCCCTCGAGAGGTGTAACTAGCCGAATTGATGGATCCACTCCGGCTCCGACTGGTAGTCGTCAAAGGCAGAACTTCGATCGTCGGCCTCGACTTTCCCAAGTTGCCTGAGACGTGACGCGGTCTCGAGCAGCCATCTCGACGAGAAACATTATACCCCCGAGGCATCATATTCTCCATAGTCTCTCTTGATGTCGAAGCCCTTGGAGGGAGTTCAGCGAGGGAGGATTCGAGGGATTTTGACATGTTGACGATAACTTGTCACCGTGACCAGAGCGTGTTTCGCTGCGCGATTATTCCCTTTCCGTGCTCTCTTTTCGCTAGCCCAGTGGTTCGTGAGTATGTTGAGTCGTTTATAGCGTTAAATAGGCGCCCAAGGTGGCAGAAGTGAAAAAATCGTACAAAGAAAAGAGGAAGCTGAAGTCGTCAACGGATCCTGGATAAATTACGCGCAAATAGAGTTTGTGACTGGGATCCCGTGAATTCGTGACCCTGACCCTAAAAGCTCGGCGACTCAAAACAACCGTGGAACGTGCCTCCTGTTGAGCAGACATTTTCTGAGCTTCACAATGTCTACTCAGCCTCTTCTTCAGCGTCAAAATAATAAGCGTATCGCTCTCCCAGTCCGTGTGGAACCAAAAGGTGATTTTGTCTGTCGTAGAGTGGAGTTGCTGACACTTGGACCAGTTTTCTTTGCAAATGAGCGCACTTATCTTTCATGGCTTAATTTTTCTGTCATTTTAGGAGGTTCTAAACCGCCTTTTATTCGACGATACAATGCTGAAAGGTTCTTTGGCTCAGGTCTGGCAGTGGGGCTCTTAAACTTTGGAGACAAAGTCGGAAAGATCAGCGCCGCTCTCTTCGGTATCATTGCTATGGCCATAATGGTTTATGCGTGCGTCCTCTTTTATTTGGAAAGGTTTGGGTACAAACTGTGAAGCAGGTTGGTTACGTATCACTGGAGAGCAAATGCCATCCGGAAACGTGGTTCAGGACCATATGATGATCGGTTTGGACCTACGATCCTTTGCATTGCTTTGATTGGTACGTCTCCCTCCTCCTTCTCTAGCAAGTAGAGTTGAAGAAAGGTCAGCTGCTGTCATCACCAACTTCGCCCTTAGATTCAACGCATGAACATCCCACGCAGCATCCTAGGAATCCGCAAAGCAACGACCTGAGACGATTCCCTTTGGTGCCTCAAAATGGGGATTCCTTGTATTTATTCCCCCTGATTGCCCCTTGGCTGTCGGATATTATGGACTTGCATTTTGTACCCACGTCCCTGCATTTCTTTCCAAGATTCGCTTTAGTGGAATCAAATGTCTGTTGTACTGCTCTGGGCAGATTCGCCACAATCAATTGCATTGCAGCGTTGTGTTGCAGTAACGAATAGAAAAGCTTAAGTATCACGCCTTCTTCATCGAATGGTGGGTCTATTCTCGAACGGTCGATTGAAACCCATTTGTCAACAACGTGTACACAGCTGGAATTGTTCTGTGTGAAGACATAACTAACCAAGATCATTGTAGACGGCTTTTTGGGTGTAAGATGTGAGATCACATCACCAGGAGAGGTCCCACAGAGTTTACGTAACAGGGTTCTCCTATGGGTAGGACAAGGTGGTATAAAGGTTCAAGTTCGTTCCCTCCCACTTCTCAAGAAATCATCCCAGACGTTCACAGAAGTGCCTCAATTCCGTTGTATCCCAGGCTTGTATCCCACCTCTCACCAAACTGCCTTGCTTTGAGCAACCAAGGTGCTTTCGTGTAATATGAATTCTGACGACATCACTCTCCCCATTTGCCAGACTTGTGGAACCCAGGTACCTTCAACTTACGACATATCTAGCTGTTATATCTGTACAGATGGGAGGCAATTTGTCGGCAACCGAGGCAAGCAAGTGTGGACAACCTGGACTGAGTACGAAAGCAGGAACATCACTCACGACCTAGTGCCAGATGAATGGGATCCGAGGATTGTGAGGGTTATCGCCAGCCAAAGGGTGGCGATTGGGCAGACTCGTAAGCTTGCTCAATGTTCAACAATTCAAGTATTAACGAAAGGATAGCCATAATCGTGAAAGGAAAAACTGGCACCATCATCTGGGACTGCACCAGTTACATCTCGCTGCCTACATTGCAGAAAATTAAGGAAGAATATCCAAATTTGCTGGGAATATTCATTTCTCATCCTCATTTCTTCAGCTCTAGCGTGACCATTGCGCGTTATCTGGGATGCAAAGTGTACATCAGCAAGGTTGACCAAGAGTGGTTTGCGCGCAAGGACGCGGTTGGCGATGTGGTCCAGCTGGTTGAAGAGCAGTATTGGAAGGTGAATGATGAGTTCACAATGGTCCGCTGTGGGGGTATGTCTCTCCATTCGAAGGCAAAAGGAAAACTAAGAGAATATCAGGTCATTTCCCGGGGTAAGCATAATGATGCCCGCATGTGCAAGACATGACCATATTTCGGCGGAAAGGTCATCTGTGATGCTATGGGACCGCTCAAAATGCCCTTCAGAATCGCTCCCGCATTCAGGAATTATCTTTGTAGGTGACACCGTGATGGTATGCCCCAATCTGCAACAGTTAAGCTTCATGTGGAGTTATCCTAACATGGTTCGCATTCCTGTTCCGTCCACCCAGGTCGTCTCTGAGTAAATTCTCAGCTTCCTCTTCCACCGAAAGAAGTCCACGGTGTCTGGCGTGCCCTCTCTCGCATCGATTTTGAAGCAATCTACGTTGCTTGGCCGGGAACAGAGTTACTGGACGGAGGGAAAGAGGATTGCCTATGACAGCGCGAAGAGGTTTATTCAAATGGAGGGTGGAGACGTGGACAGTTTCGATTGGGATGAACAGGACGAGAAAAGCAAACTTTGATGACGGGAACACTGTACCAATGATTTTTGAGAGGTATCAACAATTGATTTCCTATGCGAATTTTACAACAGGTCAGATTGAAACAGTGCAGTTATAAAAATGAAAAACGAGGTAAAACTGCCATGGGCAGGGAGGGACGAAACTAGACGCAAAAGTGGTAGTGGTTGGTCAGCTAACCAATTCAATAGTGAGACTGACCTAATTTTTCCAACATTGAAATACAACACCAAAACTAGCAGTTGAAGTCATCCCAAAAGATAAATCCCAAGACCTGACAAAAAGTTGCTTCAAGGAGTACCGAACTGCATTGCTGTCGTGGTAGGTAATGGAGGAGGATATTCAGTAGCTGGGCTGGCCAGCATGTAGGTTCCGCCGCCATTGGGCAACGTTGAGACCGTCGAAACTTTTAATGTCGGCGTGCTCAGCGGCACAGAAATCGGGACTGGATTGTACTCAATCGCGATACCCTTCAACGCTGCTTCTCGCTCTTGCGATAGTCGTTGATACGCCATTCGATGGAAAGTGTTCATGGATTGTATGAACTTCCGCCCCGTCTATTGGTCACAGTACCTTTCAGCATTCAACGGAGAGTCGAAGGAAAATAACGCACGGGACTACTATTAATGTTATCAAAAAGCTCAACGAAGTTGTTACGAACGTCCTCGGCGTTGTGGAATAGACCGAATGCTAATGGTAACAACCCTCCCTGATGGGAAGGTGTCATCGACAGTAGCTAGAAGACACGTCAGTCCTGTACTCAGACGAAGGGACGGTGCCTACCTCTGTTATTTGGTCATCAGTTCTCGTGTTCTGCGCCAGCGCTCGTGAAATGTATAACGTCTCACTTGGCGGAAGCTTCCGTCCCAATCGGATCCGCGTGAGTTGGTACCAGACATCAAAGCCTTGGATGGACTTATTCTCAAGGTATTTTGCGAAATCCTTACCGGTTCTCAACATGCTTCCAAAACAGGGGCAAAAAAGACTGACCTCGCGCCAGATACGATAACTCTTGGTTGCCCTCCAACCCTCTATGCGCCCGGCATTAGCTTCCACCTCCCTGCTCCATGCATTCGCTGTGCTCCCATCGGCAGTGAGAAGACCGCTCCCAAGTGTGTTCTGACCCATCACACCTCTCGACGTATACCCAATAGTCGTATTTCCATTCTTTTCCTCCTCGTACTTTGATGCTAACCTTATAATCCTCTGAAGATATTCCGTAAACCGGGCGGCAATGACTTGCTCTCCGAAGTGAGCAGATATTGCAGTCGTGATCTCATCCATGAAAGCGGCGTCGTACGAGTCCTTCCCGGCCAGATTACCGGTTGCGCTGGGCAGAGGATTACGTCCAATATCACCGTCGGTCGAAGAGCCATCATTCGTGGTGGAAGTGCCAGTGGGTAATGTGATATCTTTAGAGATCAGGACTTTGCCAGTATCGATGTTGAAGAGAAGATCCCATTCTGAGGTATTATATTCGAATATTGGATTCACAACGCCAGCGATGAAGCCAGGGCTGAAGCTTCTCTAAGAATCGACTGTGCAGGGTTAAGAGGGATACGTACACATTCTTCAGATAACTTAAACTCTCAAGATTGGCATAGGGGAAACTACGCCCCGTCACCCCCTTCAAGACTGTCCCGCATCCTGAACCTAGCGCGCAAGCTGCATGTACCATGTTGGCGACTTGACCGGAGCTAGTTTGGTGACCTAAGAAAATTACCCTCTTCTCCGTAATGATAGCATTAAATAGTAGCACGATGGGATGAGTATCACGTCCGGAAGAATGAAGGTGAGGGTGAAGCATAGGAGCAGCAGGCGGAGGGGAATTCGCGAACGTTTGTATCAGCTTGATCAAGAAGTACTATCTCGCTTCTCAGCCATGTTCCAAAGCAAACAGAGGCATAAGCGACTACGCACATCTCCAACCTCCTCATCAAATGTTGCAAGCGGTATTCGGACAGGAAGTTCAATGCCTCCAAACTTCAGCTTTGACTCAAAGACGTGGGTGTCTTTGGGTTTCTTTTGTGTCCCACTAGTCGCGGTGGCACGAGACTGGAGAATCGTAATCGGTCTTCCATTGACATGCCCGGCCTTAGAATTGCCAGTTACTGCTCTCAAAACTTCTTGCTCATCTGATTCTGACGAATGATGCGAAAGATCCGAGAGCGTTCCCACCGACGGTCTCGAGTGATGGCGGTTGATGTGCTGCACGGTAGATGAAGAATCACCGTCGGTCGAAGAGCCATCATTCGTGGTGGAAGTGCCAGTGGGTAATGTGATATCTTTAGAGATCAGGACTTTGCCAGTATCGATGTTGAAGAGAAGATCCCATTCTGAGGTATTATATTCGAATATTGGATTCACAACGCCAGCGATGAAGCCAGGGCTGAAGCTTCTCTAAGAATCGACTGTGCAGGGTTAAGAGGGATACGTACACATTCTTCAGATAACTTAAACTCTCAAGATTGGCATAGGGGAAACTACGCCCCGTCACCCCCTTCAAGACTGTCCCGCATCCTGAACCTAGCGCGCAAGCTGCATGTACCATGTTGGCGACTTGACCGGAGCTAGTTTGGTGACCTAAGAAAATTACCCTCTTCTCCGTAATGATAGCATTAAATAGTAGCACGATGGGATGAGTATCCCGTCCGGAAGAATGAAGGTGAGGGTGAAGCATAGGAGCAGCAGGTGGAGGGGAATTCGCGAACGTTTGTATCAGCTTGATCAAGAAGTACTATCTCACTTCTCAGCCATGTTCCAAAGCAAACAGAGGCATGAGCGGACTACGCACATCTCCAACCTCCTCATCAAATGTTGCAAGCGGTATTCGGACCGGCAGTTCAATGCCTCCAAACTTCAGCTTCGACTCAAAAACGTGGGTGTCTTTGGGTTTCTTCTGGGTCCCACTAGTCGCGTTGACACGAGACTGGAGAATCGTAATCGGCCTTCCATTGACATGCCCGGCCTTAGAATTGCCAGTTACTGCTCTCAAAACTTCTTGCTCATCTGATTCTGACGAATGATGCGAAAGATCCGAGAGCGTTCCCACCGACGGTCTCGAATGATGGCGGTTGATGTGCTGCACGGTAGATGAAGAAACGAGGTCTTCTGTGAACGATGCGTCCGACGGCCGATGTTTGAATGGAGGTCGGGAAGAGGTGCTTTTCAATGAAGCCGTGAGCGAGGTTGAAGATTCTGAACGATGCATTGAGGAGCCGACATCGGCGCCGTTTCCATTTCCTCGGTATACCAGTCCAAGTCCAACAGCGGGACCGTAAGGCCCTTCCTCCTGCGCCGAAAACTTTTCTTCGAAGAGATCCCGACGTTCGCTGAACTTCAAGACTATTTTCTCATCCCGCGACAACTGTGGAAGGGCCGAGACATCCATGCCGTTTATCGCATTATAGAGGGAAGAGAGAACCGATATTGAAGGATTGGAGAAGTAGCTTTCGAGGGCAAGAAGTAAGATGGGCTGCTCCCTGGTCAGCTTTGCAAAGAAACGACTGGAGAGCTAACCTTCCAGATGTGGATGTAAGGGTAATATGAGCACACTGCCATGGCTTTATAATTTGCTCCTCTATCATCCCAAAATTCGCATACATCTGAAAAGCACAAAGTAGACGAACCTCTTGATATTTTGATCGGGTTTATTCCGCATCAAACTAAGGCAATACATGAGCCTGGGATCTCTTTCCCACTCCTCTTTCAAGCTATTAGGACTTTCATCTAGCCTAGAGGGGTCCGACGCCCTGAGTTGAGTGACGGAATTGAGGTAGAAAACAGTCCAATCTTCGCTTCTGTTCTGCGCTCCCTCAGGCAACATCAGCTCCGCCAGAGTTTGCTCGTTTACGCCGGTTGGACATGGAAATTGGTGCTCGAGAGTCGTGCCACGATCAACGTCGAATTCTGCGAGCAAAACGAAGGTAGCATGTTGCGTTCCGTGCTGAGGACTGCTGGAGGACATGGTCGCATCAATCGTCTCATGCATCCGTTGCTGCTGCGGAACCGCCTTTCACCTGACTTTTTTTCCGGCCGCTTAGAGACGCGTCGAAATACATTAAATCTCCTGCGTCTCATGCAAAACGACGCGATGCAAGCAGATATTCAGAGGCCCTCTCCTGAAAGCCTTACTCCGCCTCGGTATCAAAGTCCTGACGAGAGAACGTCTCCTTCAGGCTTAGCGAGCGTGAGCAAACATCGTGTCCTCGTCAACTTGCATGAGAAGTATCAGACTTTCGACACGAACACGTTTTCAACAAGATTCCTCACGGAAGAAGAAGAAGAAAAGGTGGCCCTTCAAGGTATGCGTTCCTCAATGCTTTCAGAAAGACGAAATAACGCAGAGGTGTTTGTGGAGGATAGAATTGATGCAAGAATTCGCTGAGCTCTGCGCCGAATTCTGCACCTGGTTCTCCGTCAGAATAGAGCAGCTGGGTGAAGAAACGTCACAAAGTTTGGAGGCTAAAGTCACGGAAGTTCAAAAACTAGAACGCGACCAGGGTTCGTTCCTTTCTGTCTCTTCTCTGTAATTGCTCAACTTAAGCGAAACTGTGGATAGAGCAGAAACGACTGAGGATGCTCAAAGCCGTTGAGGGCATCACCAAATGCCTGAGACTTTTGCAAGAGCCTTCGATCGTCGAGCGAGCTTGACTAGCTTCGGTAAAATGGCGGAAGGCTACCCTTTCACTTCTCTTACTTTGCGTTATCGTTCTCCTTTGCACGTACTCACCATTTTTCGTTGGTTTCTGAGTGATTCTGCTGTTGCTGTTGGGTGAGAGAAAAACTCTGCGTGGTGAGTGTGTACAACCTTTTCCGAGTATCATCAAATCAGTCATGTTATTTTATCGTGTCTTTGTGGTCGAGTAAAAGCTGAGTAGCATTCTGAATTTGAAGCTTGATGACGGGTCTTGCAAAATTTTATAAACCAAAAGGGACAAGGGGATGATGGCTCCAGTGCTGTAGTTCGTCACGTGCTACGTATTTGTCGAGAAGGGATCCTGTTTGTTTACCGTACTTATCAAAATATATTGGAATGAGGGCATTTTCTCGATCTACCAACATCTTATACGGCATTCGCCGCGCAAAGTGAGGCGTTCCATTGCATCTCTGATGCCTCTGATGGAATGAGCAGCATGTCAACATCCAAGTCGTCCACTCCAGTGATCGATGTGCACACTCATGTGCAAGTCTTCCTCAAATCGTGTTGTCTGCTATTGATCGCTCCACCATAGGTATCTACCGCGTTACCTACAGCGCCTAAGAGCGAGAAATGTTGTCCCTAGAATTACAACCTTCCCGGATGCTCCGAACGACGAGAAGATGCTCATTTTGCCAGGGGAAGAGAAGACTGGGAAAGGACGACCTCTGACAAAGTGCGTTAAGCTCTTGCAAAAATCATTGCACTGTAGTATTGACAACACTGCAGATTTTATTGGGACAGAGACCTACGACTTCAATGGATGGATAAGCACAATATCGACATCTCAGTAAGTTTCAGGTCAACTGGTCTGCTCCTCTAACAAGCATTGTAAAAGGTAATTAGCCTTGCGAACCCGTGGCTCGATTTCCTCTCTCCTGCTTCAGCCATCGAAGCTTCTCGCGATTTCAACAACGAGATGGAAGAGTTCTGCACATCCGTTTATGAGGACACAGGAAGGAAAAGGATATTCGGGATGGGTATTCTGCCTCTGATCCCGCTCGAGAACGAGGAAGTGGGATGTAGACGTGAGGATGGCGAAGACGAAATGAGTGTCGACACTCTAGTGCAAGAAAACGTCAATGTCGTCGAGAGCATTGCTAGCTCGAAGTATTTAAAGGGTATGCTTCACTTCCTTGACTCTGACCGCAGTAATTGAATTGGCGAGTAGGCATCATCCTAGGCACTCAAGGCTTTGGGAAGGGATTGGACGACTCTCGCCTAGTCCCCATCTTCCGAGCACTCGCAGACGCCAACCTTCCAATCTTCCTCGTCTGTTGCCATATTTTGTGTTTTTAAAGCTAATTACAGAGACAGCACCCCCACTACGGCCTCCCTCCTTCCCTCTTCGGATCCCTACCAAACGGCCACGTCTTGCCTCTAGCTCTCGGTTTCCCCGTCGAGACAACCATTTCAATATCGCGCCTCCTCCTCTCAGGAATCTACGATGAACTTCCCCACCTCAAAATCATGCTCGCACACTCCGGTGGCGTGCTACCCTATCTTAGTTCAAGATTGAACAGCTGCGTGGAACACGATCCGGTTGTGAGAGGGAGGCTGAAGCAGAAGGACGTGAGGTCGTACTTGGGGAAGTTGTATTATGATGCGGTGGCCTACGGTTCTGAAGAGTTGGAGTTCCTAGAAAAGGTCATCAAGAGGGCTGGTAGTGGAGTTTCTGACCAGGAACTGCACCCTACGGAAAGGATACTGTTTGGTGAGTTAAACTCTCACATCCTACTGAACCTAAGGAACTAACGGCTTCCTTGGCTGGAAAGGGACCGACTGCCCATTCTTTCCCCCACTCGATGCGGATCCTGTAAAGGCCGAATGGACGTCAGTCAAGGAGAACGTAAAAGCGATATATGCCACACCCTTCAGCGCAGATCAACACAGAGCAGTAGGCGGTTTCGTCTATTCTCTTAACGTTGTCATGAACAAGGGAGCAGGTACTTGGAGGGAACGCCATCAAATTCTTCAACTTGGATCTGTAGAAGACAACCACTTTCGACTTGCAAATGGTAGTACTTGATGGTAGCATCACAGCAAGCACGTTAAAGTGTTATTGGATACTTTTCAGAATGTTGAAAACAAAGTAAACAGTTCTATAACGAAACACATCGGTGGCCAACAACGAACGATTCAAACAATGTGTCGTGAAGAGGGGAACAGATGATCAACCAATAGCTTCTGAGTCGTACCACACGCTACGTGTTTCAACTGAGAAAAAGAGAGCTTGAAGGAAGGACAGGGCCAAGTCCTAGCTGAAAAAGGATCATCAATATCAGTTCGAATAAGCATGGACCAGAAACAAACAACAAAACGAGGCACCGTGCGATACAAGACACTTACGATGACGAGAGATTACAATGATACACCGAAGGATAGAAAAACTAGAAAAACTTAATGTCGAAAACAGTGCATCTATGACACAACAGAAATGATATGGATGGGTTCACCCGAATTCGCCTGCTCTTTCTCTTCCACGCTGAAACCTTCCTCATCCTCCGTATCTCCATCGTCTGTCTCGCTCCAGTGACTCTGCAAATTATACATATCATTCAGTTGGGCATTCAAACCCAGGTCGGGCAGAACAAGGTTCGGCTTTCCCATTCTCCTAGCAAAGATGGTGGTTGAAGGAGAGTCTCTCTGATCTTCTGTCCCATTGGAACTATTAACGGCGGTTACTTCCGAAGAAGCTACAGAGCTCTTGCGGTAACTATCCCGAGCTAGAGCAGAGGAAGCAGCAATCGATCCTTGGTTCGTTTCGCTCTCACTTTCGATCCCGAACGATGTCCCAAGAACTTTCGTATATCCATCCCAAGAGACCGCCCTCTCCTCCGTGTTGGGGACAACCAAGTTTCCGAAAGCAACGGAGTTGACGGAGTCAGACTCAGGAGTTTGGAAGTTTAAGACGTTTTCGATCGCCTTTTCCCCTGCTGATTTCTCTTCCTCCCCGTCCTGAGCTCCCGCCGCGTAAGACCCAACGTAGATACCATGTCGAGGGCTCTTCTGTGGACTGGAAAACAAGATTGGTTCGTCGCCTTCCTCTTCACTTCCTTCTCTGCTCATCCTTTGCCTATACGTTTCTGCGAGAGCCAAATACGAGTCTCTCTTGCTCCCCGTCGAGCTGCTGACCCTTTGAGGATAATAACTCGACGCAAGCCCTCTTCTCATTCGTGGGGTCATAGGAACAGAAGGAGGGGTCTCGTATGGCCTATTATCGTTGGGCGACTTCCAGAAGGCTAAATTCTCGGGAGTTCGCGGTGGAGAAGAGAGAGGAGAGTCTCTCGGAGGTGACGGAGGGACGTGGACTGGGACGACATTCACAGTAGGATTCCGTCTGGCCGCCAATCCCAGGGCAGGAGGACAGTTAGCTTTACGTTCTCGAAGTTTCAGGACGAAGCTGGTGTACTGCTTCCCATCCTCAGCCAATCTCTTCTCCTTCACAACTTCAAATTCACAGTCCTCCTCCATCCCATCCTCTACTCTGAACTCAATCCCCTCCGGTCCCAAAGATTGAGTTGACCTCTCCCCGATGGGGAATAGGACTGGAGTGAATGAGAGAGGCGATGGGGATGGCAGTGGAGATGGGAGCGTCACGGGTGACGGAGATGTCCCGTCCTGACTGGAAAAGTGCCTGCCGTTAGCCATAAAGGGAGAGGCCAATGCTTTCGCCAGAGGGATAGTGCTGAGGTTGGCGCGAGCTGATGAAGAGCGTTGGCGTGAGGAGTGACGCGGAGGAGGCATCGTCAATTTATTGCCGCGCGGTGGATTAGGAAAGGTATGCGCATTGGGGTGAGATACGCTGGAGATCTTGGAAGCCTGAGCTGGTTTCGTCTGGTCAGCACGTCCGCTTATATGCAATTGAGGGAAAAGATTGACGGACTCCTTCTATTGAGTAACAGATCATCAGAGGAACTTGGTCTCTTTAAAAGCGGAGGTCGTCTCGTAGACTTCGGGGGTTGTTTGTAAACCCATTCGAAAGAAGCTGGCAGATCGGCATTCGATTCATGTTCCTTCTGTCTTGAACCGATGATTCGTCCGTTTTCCGACTCGCTCCTCGTCCTTTTCGACTTCGGATGGAAATTCGTCGACTACAATACAACAAGAAACTTAATTGAGCCCCACTCAAGGAGAATGGAGATGAAAGGCATACCTTAACATGATCCAACTTCTTGCTGCCAGACTCGCTGCCCAAAAGCCTGACGAGTTTAGAGCTTGAACCTTGAACATGAAACTGAGGGTTTGAAAGCTTAAGTGGAGCAGGACGAGGTTTTCCCAGCTTCTTCGGCGAGGTGGGAAGAGAAGAGAGAATTGGAGTCGACTCGAAAGGTTTGGCGTTGGAGGGGCGATTCTGATTTGAGGCCAGTGGTTCGTCCGATTCTGTCGTTACTCTGTTTGTGGAATGGGAGATGTTGGAAGAGTTAAGGATTTGCTTGACCGCCGAGAGTGCTGTCATATTGAAATTATGCAGCGATGAGGAAGATTATTGGAAGAATACTACAGATTCGAAATAGTAAATAAGCGTATCGAAGAAAGGGATGAACAGATAAACATCGATATTATAAAGCGCTGAACGAAGTTGGTGGAAGAGGGAAAGCCTGGTGAGCGTTGTCCCTACTTTTTATACAACAAAGTTCTCTAAAATGAGTGAGACCTCCCGTTGACCTTTCCCACGTCGCGTCATGCGATTCTCCAGGACGAGAAGAATGTCTCGGAACCAACCTCGCGCGTAACTTCGCGCGTCATGCATTGACCGCGACGAACTTTCAAGGGATGAAAAGACCAAGGTAATTAAGAGCGTAAGTAGGCGTGCCAACGTTTCGTTGGGCCCGTTTCTGAGAAGCTAAAATAACGAATTGGGGAACGAGAACCACGAACACGAGATACGTAATGCCCGTTTTTATGATGAGATTAGTATCGCGTCCTCGCCTTTAGTGGTGTTAGGCTCGGGAAAAAAGGCATAGGCGGTTCTAGATGAGGCTGATCATCGATCAGCTCTCAGCCTCTCATATCAGTGGAGGAGAGCCGTGGAAACGATTGATTGAGAAACACATGTCCACAGGTGTTAAGACGCAAGAAACTGCCAAAGGTTAGCATGCTCAGTAGCATCAGAAGGACATCAATATATCAATAATCCTTTACTGTAATTGATAGTCAGTAAAGTGAGAAATACGTTCCAAGGGACATTGGGACAGATTGGGGGAATGGAGGAGCGATCAAAGCGAGCACTTCGGCTGGATATGTTTGCGCAAAGATGAATGCTGGTTGTAAGAAACACCAGAAGAGTCACTAGATATCCAGACGGAAGGCAGCCATGGCGCGTTGAGGATTGAGAAGTTTATTAAACATCAAATGTTTCGGTCCCGGAAATGTCCTTTTTTGGAGCCGAACTTTGTCGTCAATTCAATCATTAAGTATGGAGGTCCATGTTTAGGGGCATGACAGGATAAAAATAATATATGGTTTGCGCCATTGCCTACAGATGGACAAATGCAGTGTGTGCTCAATCTCATCTAAAATTTCACGATTCAAGTGGCTTGTCCAGCCACTGTTTGACTACTTTTGAACGTTGTAAACTTTTGAGTAAATCAGCAACATCACTAAATCTGTGAGATATAATCAACTGCTCAGAAAACCTGGGATCTTGTTGTTCTTGTATCCTGACTTGCGTTTAGTGAGCTAGTTATTTTCGCCGCTAGGCTTATCAGCTTGCAAACTAAACATTCTGTTGTTGGGACATAGCTCACACCACTCTCATCCGATATTCCTATCATCTGCATTTCGCACGAGATTACCTGAATCTCTGAATAAGCACTTTGAATGTGTGCTTCTTTGAAGGGATAGATTGGACTAGTAAAGGTCTTCCTGCTAATTCAAATCAAGTACTAATGAAATAATGTAGAATCTATGATTTTCGCTTTCTCGTTTAGTCTCAGACTTGTGGCATGTACCCTTTGAGCAGTAATTGCCTCTTTTTGCAGACGTTCAAGCACTAGCATGATCTTGATGCTAGCATTTGCCAAAATGTCCATTGAGGATCACGGAGACCGTAATGAGAAGGTCTCCCACGGATATCGATGGAACTTACTCAGTTCAGCGTTTGTTACCCAGGCTGTTATGATAGCGACCGGTTATCCAGACTAGATGCATCCATGGTCAACCCTGTACCTTATTCTCTTTGTCTGGTTGTGCGAATCTGTATCCGCCTTGTGCTGGGTCCTTAATGAGGTTGTAAGGGAGTTGATGTCAAAGTGAGCAGAGTTGCGGAGAACGCCACGATATCTCCTCGTCCAAAAGTTCCCATCGGTACACAATTTGGCTTTATCGAAAATAGCTGCACAAGGTGTTAAGAAAACATCCGATGGTAGGTGTACTTCAGACTTCTTCCTATTCATTTGGTAACAGAGAGTAAACTGCCAAAAAGGGTGATTATATAGTACTCATTTGTACGCACCGAAAAAACGGCAGCTTTGGTGCTTGACTCGATTGTTGCTCGTAAGGATCGAGGATTCAACTCATGGCCCTGTTGCCGCGCGAGTATCGGCTGCCTCTTTTTTACTGCAAAGAGTTTTAGATGGTAGACCCTTAAGCAATCGGGCGCCGGTCTCCACGGCGTGCGTTCTACGCTTGCGAGCGCAGCTACTAGGACAAGCTCAAGAAACGGAAGGTGGTCGAAAACACGTCGAATACATCGACGCTAGCAGTCTCTTTGCCTGAGTTTCAATTGACGTTTCAGAGGTGGAACCTATTCGACCTTTGATACCGTGGAAGCTCTCCACTCATACCGCGTATACTGTAGGAACATGACTTCGGTCTTGGTGTACACAGGCGGAGCGTCACAGAAGGTGAAACTCTGAGGTGTCCGACGTGCGCGGATATGGAAGAGATTGCATATAAGCAGGAACGGGATGTCGCGAAGATCCCTCATCCTTTCACTTCCTTTCTTCCACCCTCACGTTTCCTTTTTCGATATTTAAGTTTGTCGAAGGACAAATTAGAACAAAATGTTAACCCTCCTGGCCTTCACTCTTTTAGCTCACGAAGCACAAGCCCATGTTGCCCCGTTGGTCTCCCATTTACTTTTATCCACTCTGATGTTGATGTTATGCTTGACAGGTGGGGTTCAGGGATGTTCTGTAAGAACGGCATTGCTGGAGAAGATTCAAACAATGCGAATTCGATTGTCTCACCCATTGAACCTATCAATCAACTCGAATTCAGTACTTGGTGGATGCATCACCTCAATGGTTGCGACGAGTATCCCCCGCCTGAAGGTGCGCCTGTATGTTCTCATGTGCACACCACCCGCTTAACGGTCCGACAGGCGAATATCTAGAAGTATGTGTGATCAAGCACCCCGATTATAGCTCATGACCGCCTCAGATTCCTGCCAACGGTTCTTTTACTGTTGAAATGGCTGTCAATAGGTGCGCTGCGCCGCTCCCCATCTAATGTTATAATGTTAGTCATATTCAACTAGGGCGTTCACCACACTCTCATATGGAGGCTCAAACGCTGGCGAATACGTCAACGGAAAGACAGACCCTTCAACGTGGAAACGTAGCGATGAAGGTGCGTTATGACCTGTTCCGACTCAAAGTGGACTGATACAGCGTGTAGGTTGCATTGTCGATCCTAACAGTGCGCCTCCTCTACCTTGATAACGTGCGTTGTTGATGCACCCTCCAAAGTCCACACCTTCAATGAATCCTTTGTCGGTGCGTGAATTGTGTGATCGCTTTACTCAAGACTTGACCTAGTTAACAGCCGGAACTGCTTTTGCCATTTCTTATCACGTTAGTTTTTCTTCGGCCGCTGACTGAGTCTGAGCGATATGTGCTTCCAGTCAGATCTGAAGGATGTCACTCCAGAGAACTTAGTCGTGTTCACGACCATCAACAACACGCCGTTCAGACGCTTGGTCACTTACGAAGTTCCCGATCTACCCGCATGCCCACCTGACGGGTGTATTTGTGCTGTTCGTAATCTCGTCAACTGTGCTCCATTTCTTTGTTGATGTTTTTTTGACAGTGGGGGTGGATTCCTGATGGGTAGGATGCTCTAGCTAAGAACGCAGAAGTCTGACCTTCCCATCAGCTGCGGCAATCCGAATATGTACCAAACGTGAGTGGATTCATTGTCTATATGGGGGCTGATGGGTCATGATCTCGTAGTCCTTGGAGGTGTAAAGTCACCGGTGCGACGTCAACCAAGAAGCTCGCTGTTGCAAAACCGCCAGTATGGTGTGAAGATGAACCTGACAAGTGTGTTACTGGCAGCAAGCAGATGCTTTACGTACGCTCTACTTATTTCTTCTCTATAGTATTCATTGACTTCTCGATACTGTAGTGGCACATGAAGGTAGACCTTTGAGCTACTTTAGGAATCTGTCCTCACGAGGAATTTCAGACTGGAAACAACATCGAAGTCGACGGCTTTCAACTCAATGGTCGTAACAAGTCTCCAGCTTACAACACCAAGTGTGGTTTCACAGAAGGTAAGGCCAAAAACGAATTTGACTACCTGGGCTGATAGAGATTCAGGTGCGCAACACGACATTTTTGAAAGCGTAACAAATACTTCGCGTCCTTCGAGCCATCGTGTGGTCAAGGTCCATAAGAACCATTCCAAATAGAATGATCACTGTCAATTGCCATGTGGAGGGTTTCCTGGTTGACGCCCCAAATAAAGGAACAGCCCAGTTGTCTAGTACAATTGACGCTGAAAAGAGAGTCTTATCGAACCCTGAAAGATAGCGCTGCTGATGGTGGGACAAACAATCATGGCATAAGCATCTGCAAGAAAATAAGTCATACAACAGAACCGCATGCGAGGTGTCAGTTGCGAGAAAAGTACAAAACACAACGAGCCTGGCCACTCCTATGAATCCTCCTCCTCACCCTCCGCTCCAATGTTGATTTCCTGTCCTTCCTCTTCGCCTTCATTCCCACCTCCTGGTCCGGCATTCAAGTCCTTGAAGACGCGAAGAGTGTCCAGTCCGCCCACCGTCTTAATGGTAGCGTCTTCGAGCATCTCCTTTCTAATTGCAAGCCCTTTTTCATTCGCAAGGTGCAGCAGACAAATGAAACAAAAACTGGTGCTGATATCGGAGAGTTTCTCGGTGGGATAAACCTTCTCGATCCCAGTCATGACTTTCTTAAAGGTCTCTCCGTCTTGCTTTTTCTCTTCCGCATCCTACTCTATAGGTCAGCTTCAGCAAGAGGAGAATATGATGAGAAATACGGCTATTAATCCCTCTTCAAGTTCTCTCCAAATTGTCTCCTTCAACTTGCGCACGTCCACACGTTTAGCTCGCTTGGTGTATCTGACGGCTTCAGGTCGCACCCGCTTGAGTTGGCCTTGGGTGGCAGCGAGTAAATCATCGTCCTCTGCAACGGCCATGGGGAAATCTCCAACTTCTTCCTCGAAATCGGCAGCAAGGTCGTCCTCGTCCTCAGCGAAAAATTGCGTGTTGAAGGGCAACGCTGGCATATCTTGATCTGTGTAAAGTGGAATCACCGAGAAGTCCTGATATAGTGCAAAACATACCATCGCCATCTGGGACAGGATCTGGATTGGCAGCTTCTGCAGCGGCCTGTGCCCAATAGTGCTCGTCGACATCCTGTTGGTCTGCTCCATAATCAGCCTTCACCTCGCTGTCTCCGAAAACCATACCTTCTCCACCGACAGCAACACCTCCTCCGTGTCCACCTCCACCTCCACGCCGCCGCATTGTCAACATGACCCGGGGCTTGAGAAACATTCGTAACAGATCCGTAGATGAAAAGTGCATGTCATCCGGTAACGTATAGTCTTCCTTTTTCTTCTGCCCCTTTTTCCGTTTGGGAAGCGTGATGGTTGCCTTTCCACTTGCGAACAACTCCTTCGTTGACACTTTGGCAGGCTCTGAGAAATCAATGATCTCCTTTTCTTTCGGTTGCCGCTTCCTTTTCCCTCCTGTGGAGTCGTCTGGTTGACGCATTAGTATCTTACATATCAATACGCAAAAAATGTACCTCTGTCCCCAGCAGTCTTTTTAGCTGCAGCAATGGCGCCAATTCTTCTCATCTTCCAATGTTCAGGACCAGCCCAATTCTTGACAAGATTCCGATCAAAGTAATCGAACATGTCGGCTTCGCCATCCTCTCCATCTTTGAGCGCCAACACGAGCTCCCTCTCGTTAGGCATCCTCCTCGGATCGAATGGTTCAATTGAGTTTGACCTTCTTCGGAAGGGATGGTGATGGAAGCGGAGGAGAGGGAGGAGGGCACACATTCTCCACCGGTTGCGACGATGATACGATCAAAGATGGACGGACCTAGGAGAGGCAGTTTCTGCGTCATGAAGTACCACACCGCCGTCGCGATCGCATAAGCTCTCCCATAAGCGCTTCCTCTCAAACTAAAACCTTTAGGGTCCGTGATAGCCTTTGAAAGCACGAGAGCGATGAAAGCGGTGGTGGTCCAGAACCAAGAGAATTTGACGAGGTAAGCGTTGAATGGATTCGTCTTATCCTGCCACCACACCAATCCGAAAGGATTGTTTCGAGACGGCAGTGGCTTTCTGTACATAGCAAACGTAATTGTTTTTGACGCTCGTTTTGATTACGTTATCTGTTTAACATTAAACATGCATCAATCACTTTCATGGTCAGAACAATTGGCCCTCATGCTTGTGAACGCTGGCGGCACGCTCATTCCTCAAAAGGGCGGATGACAAGCTTGATTCCGCTCACTTCCTTCTTCTTGTATCGCTCAAGCCCATTGGATACGGCGCTAAGACCACCAGGAAGAACTTCATATCGCGCACCCTATATCTCGCATTAAATTGCTTGCGTACTTTGGCAGAGAGTACGGACCACTAGGATTCTGTCCTTCAACAACTCTGGAAGTCGCTGTAAAGCGACTCATACCGCGTATACTGTAGGAACATGACTTCGGTCTTGGTGTACACAGGCGGAACGTCACAGAAGGTGAAACTCTGAGGTGTCCGACGTGCGCGGATATGGAAGAGATTGCATATAAGCAGGAACGGGATGTCGCGAAGATCCCTCATCCTTTCACTTCCTTTCTTCCACCCTCACGTTTCCTTTTTCGATATTTAAGTTTGTCGAAGGACAAATTGAAACAAAATGTTAACCCTCCTGGCCTTCACTCTTTTAGCTCACGAAGCACAAGCCCATGTTGCCCCGTTAGTCTCCCATTCACTTTTGTCCACTCTGATGTTGATGTTATGCTTGACAGGTGGGGTTCAGGGATGTTCTGTAAGAACGGCATTGCTGGAGAAGATTCAAACAATGCGAATTCGATTGTCTCACCCATTGAACCTATCAACCAACTCGAATTCAGTACTTGGTGGATGCATCACCTCAATGGCTGCGACGAGTATCCCCCGCCTGAAGGTGCGCCTGTATGTTCTCATGTGCACACCACCCGCTTAACGGTCCGACAGGCGAATATCTAGAAGTATGTGTGATCAAGCACCCCGATTATAGCTCATGACCGCCTCAGATTCCTGCCAACGGTTCTTTTACTGTTGAAATGGCTGTCAATAGGTGCGCTGCGCCTCTCCCTATCTACTGTTAGTCATATTCAACTAGGGCGTTCACCACACTCTCATATGGAGGCTCAAACGCTGGCGAATACGTCAACGGAAAGACAGACCCTTCAACGTGGAAACGTAGTGATGAAGGTGCGTTAAGACCTCTTCCGACTCACTGGGGACTGACACAGCGTGTAGGTTGCATTGTCGATCCTAACAGTGCGCCTCCTCTACCTTGATAACATGGGTTGTTGATGCATCCTCCAAAGTCCACACCTTCAATGAATCCTTTGTCGGTGCGTGAATTGTGTGATCTCTTTACTCAAGACTTGACGGCTTAGTTAACAGCCGGAACTGCTTTTGCCATTTCTTATCACGTTAGTTTTTCTTCGGCCGCTGACTGAGTCTGAGCGATATGTGCTTCCAGTCAGATCTGAAGGATGTCACTCCAGAGAACTTAGTCGTGTTCACGACCATCAACAACACGCCGTTCAGACGCTTGGTCACTTACGAAGTTCCCGATCTACCCGCATGCCCACCTGACGGGTGTATTTGTGCTGTTCGTAATCTCGTCAACTGTGCTCCATTTCTTTGTTGATGTTTTTTTGACAGTGGGGGTGGATTCCTGATGGGTAGGATGCTCTAGCTAAGAACGCAGAAGTCTGACCTTCCCATCAGCTGCGGCAATCCGAATATGTACCAAACGTGAGTGGATTCATTGTCTATATGGGGGCTGATGGGTCATGATCTCGTAGTCCTTGGAGGTGTAAAGTCACCGGTGCGACGTCAACCAAGAAGCTCGCTGTTGCAAAACCGCCAGTATGGTGTGAAGATGAACCTGACAAGTGTGTTACTGGCAGCAAGCAGATGCTTTACGTACGCTCTACTTATTTCTTCTCTATAGTATTCATTGACTTCTCGATACTGTAGTGGCACATGAAGGTAGACCTTTGAGCTACTTTAGGAATCTGTCCTCACGAGGAATTTCAGACTGGAAACAACATCGAAGTCGACGGCTTTCAACTCAATGGTCGTAACAAGTCTCCAGCTTACAACACCAAGTGTGGTTTCACAGAAGGTAAGGCGAAAAACGAATTTGACTACCTGGGCTGATAGAGATTCAGGTGCGCAACACGACATTTTTGAAAGCGTAACAAATACTTCGCGTCCTTCGAGCCATCGTGTGGTCAAGGTCCATAAGAACCATTCCAAATAGAATGATCACTGTCAATTGCCATGTGGAGGGTTTCCTGGTTGATGCCCCAAATAAAGGAACAGCCCAGTTGTCTAGTACAATTGACGCTGAAAAGAGAGTCTTATCGAACCCTGAAAGATAGCGCTGCTGATGGTGGGACAAACAATCATGGCATAAGCATCTGCAAGAAAATAAGTCATACAACAGAACCGCATGCGAGGTGTCAGTTGCGAGAAAAGTACAAAACACAACGAGCCTGGCGACTCCCTATGAATCCTCCTCCTCACCCTCCGCTCCAATGTTGATTTCCTGTCCTTCCTCTTCGCCTTCATTCCCACCTCCTGGTCCTGCATTTAAGTCCTTGAAGACGCGAAGAGTGTCCAGTCCGCCCACCGTCTTGACGGTAGCGTCTTCGAGCATCTCCTTTCTAATTGCAAGCCCTTTTTCATTCGCAAGGTGCAGCAGACAAATGAAACAAAAACTGGTGCTGATATCGGAGAGTTTCTCGGTGGGATAAACCTTCTCGATCCCAGTCATGACTTTCTTAAAGGTCTCTCCGTCTTGCTTTTTCTCTTCCGCATCCTACTCTATAGGTCAGCTTCAGCAAGAAGAGAATATGATGAGAAATACGGCTATTAATCCCTCTTCAAGTTCTCTCCAAATTGTCTCCTTCAACTTACGCACGTCCACACGTTTAGCTCGCTTGGTGTATCTGACGGCTTCAGGTCGCACCCGCTTGAGTTGGCCTTGGGTGGCAGCGAGTAAATCATCGTCCTCTGCAACGGCCATGGGGAAATCTCCAACTTCTTCCTCGAAATCGGCAGCAAGGTCGTCCTCGTCCTCAGCGAAAAATTGCGTGTTGAAGGGCAACGCTGGCATATCTTGATCTGTGTAAAGTGGAATCACCGAGAAGTCCTGATATAGTGCAAAACATACCATCGCCATCTGGGACAGGATCTGGATTGGCAGCTTCTGCAGCGGCCTGTGCCCAATAGTGCTCGTCGACATCCTGTTGGTCTGCTCCATAATCAGCCTTCACCTCGCTGTCTCCGAAAACCATACCTTCTCCACCGACAGCAACACCTCCTCCGTGTCCACCTCCACCTCCACGCCGCCGCATTGTCAACATGACCCGGGGCTTGAGAAACATTCGTAACAGATCCGTAGATGAAAAGTGCATGTCATCCGGTAACGTATAGTCTTCCTTTTTCTTCTGCCCTTTCTTCCGTTTGGGAAGCGTGATGGTTGCCTTTCCACTTGCGAACAACTCCTTCGTTGACACTTTGGCAGGCTCTGAGAAATCAATGACCTCCTTTTCTTTCGGTTGTCGCTTCCTTTTCCCTCCTGTGGAGTCGTCTGGTTGACGCATTAGTATTCATATCAATACGTGAAAAAATATACCTCTGTCACCAGCAGTCTTTTTAGCTGCAGCAATGGCGCCAATTCTTCTCATCTTCCAATGTTCAGGACCAGCCCAATTCTTGACAAGATTCCGATCAAAGTAATCGAACATGTCGGCTTCGCCATCCTCTCCATCTTTGAGCGCCAACACGAGCTCCCTCTCGTTAGGCATCCTCCTCGGATCAAATGGTTCAATTGGGCCTCCACCCCTACGAAACTCAGCAGGAGCTCCATCCATTCCTCCCTCCCCGCCATCGTCCGACCCCGGACCAGCCATATAGTCAAATTCTCCCCCCATGCCACCTCCATCGTCGAAATCATCTCCATCCATCTCGCCAGGTTCGAAACGGCGAGTGGCATCGAAGAAATCTTGGACCGGTCCATCACCAAGTGCATCAGCGTCAGGGACCGGTGGGATTCCGTTCTCATTCTCGTCGTCACGTTGATGAGCTCCCGTTAGCCGACGGAAGAAGTTCAGGTCCATCGCGGCGTTGGAGGCTGTGAGTTTGAATTCGGAGAGGGAAGGGCAAATAAGCCGTTCACGAATCGAGGCGAGGTCGGGAAGGAATTTATCTGTTGGAGGCATCAATGGACGTGCAGTGTAAGAGAAGGCGAACAGACCGCGAAGTTTGAAAACGTCAACGAGATCTCCCGCAGCCTCGTCTTCCTTCGTCTTTCGCGCTTCGTCGTCCATCTCGTCGTCTTCCTCGCTTACGGCATCGCCAGCATCAAACACTACTCTAACCCGTCCATCGACTCCAAGCTAAATAGCCTCAGTCAATACTGATCCTCGAAAACAACCAAAAATGTTTACATGGTTCATGAGCAAGCCTCCTGCGCCGCCTTCATCGAAGTCCGCCGAAGTCTTCTTAAACAAAGGATCGACCTTAAATTCGAGATGCTCCTTTCCTTCTTTCAGTTTAAGTTTAGAGAAGTCATCCGCAAGCGTCGTTGTCGGTCGAACAGCCTTCCGCTTCTCTCTTTTCTGCCGGCCGTCATCTTCTGAGTCGCCACCCTCATCTTCTCCTCCTCCTCGCCCTCCTCGGCTAGCAGGTTCTGTAGTATCCACCGCTGTGTTCAGTTTACCGAGTTCGACGACCATAGAGTCAACCCGAGATGTCCAGATCTTGACGCAGCTTCATGTACTTTATGTTAGACGTACAATATGAAGCAGGAGGGACTCACCCATCTAAGGTTGCTGATGCTTTGGCAAAGTTGATCGAGCCGTCATTTTGACTCCGCAGAAGGGTCAAATTCCCATCTGCAAAGTAGTCGATGAGCGCAAGACTCCATGTATTGTTTGCGTTGATTTTCTAAATCAGCATATACCATCCTTAACCCATGTCCCAGCGATTTCAAGGAAGGAAGACGCACATTGTCGGTAGCCATCTTTATCCATTCCTCATATTTCGTATTCATAACCTCCCAGCTCACTTTTGCCGCTCCCTCGCCAAATCCTCCTCCTCCAGCAACATGTATATCATCCACGCTAACATCCTTCCTGATTCCTGCCCTCCTAAGAGCTGCAATTTTCGGTGTCCTAGGTCCAATATGTCCAGACGCCTGCCTGACAGGGGATGTAAGAGTTGGAGCAGAGACGGATTGAGCGATCGTCTGGTTGACATTGGAAAAAGAACGCTCAAGGCCTCCATGAGGCAACGAGACCCTCCCCTTCTTAAGCTGCTTCTTCCGCCTCGGCGTATCCTTGACAGACTCCTGCTCTGACCTGGACTGATCATCTTCCGAGTGGGAAGACGACAGCCGCCGCTTGCTTCCCTTTCCTTGGGGCTTCGTGACCGGGGCGCTCGAGTTTTCGCTGTCTGAGTCGTGCTCGATGACGGCTCGTTTGGCTGCTGCACGCTTTGGTGGCATCGCTCGTTTCGGGATGACTTCGCTCGATGCTGAATGCTTGTTTTCGAACGCGCACCTTTCCTGTGGATCATTGCACGTGACATGTCAACCAAGCTGCATGGTTTTCATGAGGTTTGCACCAATTTTTTCTTCAGAATCTTTTGACCAGCGGCGAGAAAGAAACGATGGCGCCAAAGCCTGCCAGCAGCTTGAAGCAAGGAAAGAAACGGAAGAATGAAGATATTTCCAATGGGAAGAGCGTGAAGAAAGCAAAGCTCGATGTTGGGCAGGGAGGCAAAGGTGCGAAATCAAATCAAGCTCAGGTAGAACGGCAGGTGGGAGATGAGAAGCGACTCAAAAGCATCTTGAAGAAGCCCAGCGAAGTGTCTGACACTCCCAAAGTAGCTTTAGGCAAAAGTGGGAAGAAAGAAAAGGAGTTAAAGAGGACTCCTCAGGTGGCTGCAGTCTCAGTTGCTGACAGAGATAACGCTTCCCTTCAACCCTCGACACCTTCAACGTCCATCTCTGCATTTGTGGGGACCTACGAACGGCTTCTCTACGGCGTCAAATTTTCGTTTTCTCCCCAACCAACTCTCCAGCCAATCTTTTCCTTCCCCGCCCACCTTTCCTGTCTCAAATCCCTTTGTACAGCAAAACGAGGTCGATATCTTCTCTCAGCCGGTACGGACGATGTTACGAAGCTATGGGACTTACGAAGGAAGAAGGAGGTTGGAATGCTTGCTGGCCTGGAGGGCACAGTAACCGACATGGCAGAGGTGACAGAGTTAGCGAGTGTTGTCATCGCGACTGTTAACACCAGCGCATACGGAGGAGATGATAAGAAAGGAGGAACAATGTTTCTTTATCGAGAGAGGGATTGGGTGCTCTTACGGAGGTTTAAAGGACATAATTGTACGCTGTCCTCTTGTCAGCGAGAATCCATCCATAACAGGTTGTAGTGCGAACAAATAGTATTTCGGTTCACCTAGCAGGCAGAGTTTGTCTGAGCGTCGGCGTGAGCGAGGGAAAGGATTCGCGGAAAAGGTACGAATTGAAGATGTGGGATCTGCTTGCTGGGAAAGAAGAAGGAAAATTGGGACTACATTCCGAACCCGACCTCATTCGCTTCAATGTTTCTGGCACACGCTTTGCAGTCATCTCACACTCCAACCTCACCCTGTATAGTACAGACATGCGTCCTCTCACCGAGCTCAACTCCTCTCCCAAGTCGGCTCGCTTTCATGACGTGAGGTTTTGGGAGTTTGATGGCAAGGAGAGGATGCTGGTTGCGTGTGAGGATGGGAAGGTGCGGGTGTATGATACCAGCACAGTAGTAGAGGGGCAAGAAGAGCCAGTGAAGGATGTTGCTGTCGTCAAGGGTCACTCCAACCGGTACGATGGTCCTGTATTTGCACCTTCCTCTCTGATTTTTTGTTGCGGCAGAGTGAAACGTATGGATCTCAGCTCCATCCTACACGATGGCGAAGAAAAGATAATAATGACCACAATCTCCTCAGATGGTTGGGTTAACTTTTCGGACCTCTCCTCCCTTCGCACTTCCAGCGAAAGTGTCATTGAATTGGAACCAACTGTCAGATACGATACCAAGGGGATGAGGCTTGTTTGCCTTGCAGTGCAAGGCGTATCAAAAGAGGTGGATGCGGATAGTAGTGACGATGAGGACGGAAGTGAAAGCGAAGACGAGGACGAAGGAGCGGAAGTGGTCGAAATGTCGGAAGAGGAAACAGAGGACTAGTGGTGGGATAAATGATGCAATTTCATTCGCCTACACAATACCAAACATCCCTGTCACTGGTGCAGAGATGCTGCGAGCAACGATTCATAAATCATTGAGTTGGAGACGACAGAGCGCAAAGCTACAGGTCGAATGGATCGCTATTAAAAACGAATTTAGCAGGGAAGAATTAGGTAGAAAGACGGTAAGATGGAAACATTCGAAATGACTAAATCTGATCTGTAAGTTAGAATGAATTAAATTGGTCTTTGAAAATAATGACGAAGAGATGGTTTGCTACATTGATAGCGCCAGAAGCACTAGAGTACATGGGCACATAAGCTAAAGGAAGCTAGTCCTCTGATGGGCACTGACAAATGAGCACGAAATGAGCACAGAGGTAATACATATAAATGAAATGAAATATGAAAGGGATTGAGACGATGAAGACCGGAGAAGTACAATTGGTACTTGGGAGAAACGGCCCTTTTGAAGTTATATCTGTGGAATTAAACCATCAATGGATAGCTTGTGGAGATTGGGAAGGAGTACACACGCTCAGAAATAATTCATCAAGTCGCATAACCGCCTAAGTGGATCTTCGCCATCGAACTGCTCTGAGTAGTGTGCAGCTCTGGGAGCGCAAGTTTTAACGTGATTCTTCGCGCAATTGTCAATATATTTAGAACGGAGAGTGGATCTATTTGAGCACCTTGATGACTGATGGCTTCTTCGTGACGAAATTGAAGTGGCAGCCAACACATCTTTGGTGTTTCAGCCAGAAGTTGAAATCGGTATCCGGATTGATTTCAGTTCCATCGCGAAAAACATGATAGAAGGTACTGCACACAATCGTTCATGCGAAGTGTGAATACACGTCCAACTTGAGACGGAAATAACGTACCCTGGGACGAAGGTACACATTTCGAATGGTTGTGAAGCAAAGGGATCTCCAGCGTGAATTAGATTGAAAAGTCGACTCTCCGAGACAAGCATCTGAACTTCATGAGCAAAGTAGAAAGTAACATGAGTGTCGTTGAGAACGATAACGATAGACATGATGGCTCTTGACGGCCCTGTGAACGACGATGACAAAGGCTGAAACAGTGAAAGCTCAAACTGGGACTGGACAGCAGAGCATCCTTTCCGAGGCGTGAGCGAGGGAAAGGATTCGCGGAAAAGGTACGAATTGAAGATGTGGGATCTGCTTGCTGGGAAAGAAGAAGGAAAATTGGGACTACATTCCGAACCCGACCTCATTCGCTTCAATGTTTCTGGCACACGCTTTGCAGTCATCTCACACTCCAACCTCACCCTGTATAGCACCGACATGCGTCCTCTCACCGAGCTCAACTCCTCTCCCAAGTCGGCTCGCTTTCATGACGTGAGGTTTTGGGAGTTTGATGGCAAGGAGAGGATGCTCGTTGCGTGTGAGGATGGGAAGGTGCGGGTGTATGACACCAGCACAGTAGTAGAGGGGCAAGAAGAGCCAGTGAAGGATGTTGCTGTCGTCAAGGGTCACTCCAACCGGTACGATGGTCCTGTATTTGCACCTTCCTCTCTGATTTTTTGTTGCGGCAGAGTGAAACGTATGGATCTCAGCTCCATCCTACACGACGGCGAAGAAAGGATAATAATGACCACAATCTCCTCAGATGGATGGGTTAACTTCTCGGACCTCTCCTCCCTTCGCACTTCCAGCGAAAGTATCATTGAATTGGAACCAACTGTCAGATACGATACCAAGGGGATGAGGCTTGTTTGCCTTGCAGTGCAAGGCGTATCAAAAGAGGTGGAAGCGGATAGTAGTGACGATGAGGACGGAAGTGAAAGCGAAGACGAGGACGAAGGAGCGGAAGTGGTCGAAATGTCGGAAGAGGAAGCAGAGGACTAGTGGTGGGATAAATGATGCAATTTCATTCGCCTACACAATACCAAACATCCCTGTCACTGGTGCAGAGATGCTGCGGGCAACGATTCGAATAAATCATTGAGTTGGAGACGACAGAGCGCAAAGCTACAGGTCGAATGGATCGCTATTAAAAACGAATTTAGCACGGAAGAATTAGGTAGAAAGACGATATGATGGAAACATTCGAAATGATTAAATCTGAGCTGTAAGTTAGAATGAATTAAATTGGTCTTTGAAATAATGACGAAAAGAGATGATATGCTACACTGATAGCGCCAGAAGCACTATAGTACATGGGTACATAAGCTAAAGGAAGCTAGTCCTCTGATGGGCACTGACAAATGAGCACGAAATGAGCACAGAGGTAATACATATAAATGAAATGGAATATGAAAGGGATTGAGACGATGAAGACCGGAGAAGTACAATTGGTACTGGGATAAACGGCCCTTTTGAAGTTGTATCTGTGCAATTAAACCATCAGTGGACTAGCTTGTGGAGATTGCGAAGGAGTACACACGCTCAGAAATAATTCATCAGGTCGCATAACCGCCTAAGTGGATCTTCGCCATCGAACTGCTCTGAGTAGTGTGCAGCTCTGGGAGCGCAAGTTTTAACGTGATTCTTCACACAATTGTCAATATATTTAGAACGGAGAGTGGATCTATTTGAGCACCTTGATGACAGATGGCTTCTTCGTGACGAAATTGAAGTGGCAGCCAACACATCTTTGGTGTTTCAGCCAGAAGTTGAAATCCGTGTCCGGATTGATTTCAGTTCCATCGCGAAAAACATGATAGAAGGTACTGCACACATTCGTTCATGCGAAGTGTGAATACACGTCCAACTTGCGACGGAAATAACGTACCCAGGGACGAAGGTACACATTTCGAATGGTTGTGAAGCAAAGGGATCTCCAGCGTGAATTAGATTGAAAAGTCGACTCTCCGAGACAAGCATCTGAACTTCATGAGCAAAGTAGAAAGTAACATGAGTGTCGTTGAGAACGATAACGATAGACATGATGGCTCTTGACGGCCCTGTGAACGACGATGACAAAGGCTGAAACAGTGAAAGCTCAAACTGGGACTGGACAGCAGAGCATCCTTTCCGCTTCCTTTTAAGCCGCTGCTCTCTCCCATAATTGGATCGTGGGTAGTATTTTGGAACCCCAAAAGCAATGGTGGCTCAAGGAGTGTGCACATATACCATGATCGACCGATAGGCTCAGTAGTGAATCGACTTCGAAGCAAACGGTCTGAAGACAAGACGCCAGCACAGAGGAGTGCTCGACAGCCTGTTCAAATTGTGATTTGCCGGTAGGTCGGGGGAAAAATTTCTTTCATCGGGGCAGAGGACAGTCAACAAGGGTTTGCAGCAAGGTGCACTACGCGATCAGAGCTGCAAACAAACGAAAGCACGGCCGATAACTAGGCCGATCATCTCAATTCTGCGGCAATCGCAAATTGTTTTGAATTCGGAGCTTCGATAGACGTTCAATACACTCGATGAAGAATGCATTCAGCCTCACATTGAGTTGAAAACCCGCTGAAGTTAGAGCTATCCGGCCGCCGCGAAGGCGGAAAGATTGATGAAGACATCAAAGTTCCTGGATTTTTCGTAAAACTACCTGTGGCCTCAGGAGTCTGCAAACTATTGGCAGAAGGTCTTTCTTCTGTCTCTCGTGACCTCCTGAGCTCAATTTTGAGCATGAGCGGTAATTGGGAGCAGGGACGAAGACAGGGTTTACATCGTTACATTAATTAGAGAGGATGGGGAACCCTCGCCTGCAAGCAGCTGCAAGAGAAATGGAGGTGACAAAGGGAGGACAAAGGGACGGGTGCAGTTCGCAAAGTCTTTGTCCCCGTCAATGGGTCATGAATAGAGAACCAGAACCAGGAAGGAGATACGCTCAAACAACTTAGGCTAACTAAGCTCGTCGATTGCGGCGGGTAAATATTGATGAAATGGAGAACAGTCACCCAAAACCTAAGGATAAATATTTTCATGTCACCCACGATGCGCGACTCCAGCTCAATACGGGAGCTCATCGAGTCGATAAGAACCCGAGAACAGCACATGCATAGTAAGGATGAGCTAGTTCTGCGTACTCCCCATTCAGTGCGGCAATTCGTTCAGCTTCCGCCGGGACAACTTCGATCGCTCTCTTCTGTTCCAGAACACTTCTAACACAAGACGAGCTGGGAAAGAATCACGGAACCCACACATCGTGAGACTGTCGGTCCCTCACCTGTCTCATATCTCAAAGACGACCCAAACCTCAAGCCGACACAAGAGGTTCTGACAAGCGACTCACTCTTTACTGCCTATCCCCAATCCATGTCCTTTGTAGCGCCATTGCAATGACATCAACAACATTTCAGGGCACTTTCTGAAGCTGAATCGTATGGAATTGTTGAAAAGACAACAAGGAAAGCAAATATTGGCCTCCGTCGCAATGACTTGATGACACCTGCTTCACACAGGTCAAGTCACGTTCTTTCCCATGGCACCGGAACAATCCCGCCCACTTTGTAGTTATCTATATCTTGTTGTCTTAAAACTTCTAACATTTTATCGAGCCTTGGAACGCGTGATTGGGAGCCGGCAAGGGATCTTCAATAGAAAGGACAAGCAGACGCGTTATTTTGGACAAAAATGAGAATTCAAGGTGAGTATTTCATGTCGTGGTCGTGGTGTGGAACTGGTGAAGATGAAACCTTCAGAACTTATCCTGGACGGCTTCAAGTCGTATCCTACTCGAACTCAGATCTCTCTCTTTGATCCCAGCTTCAATGCCATTACTGGATTGAACGGTTCAGGCAAATCCAACATCCTAGATGCCATCTGCTTCTGCCTGGGACTCAACACCTCCTCAGTCTCTCTCCTTCGCGCACAATCTGCTCTCGACCTCATATATAAACGCGGAAATGCCGGTGTCACGCGTGCGAGCGTTACAATTGTCTTTGACAATACGGACAAGCGCCCCGGGAAGTGCCCAGTAGGAATGGAAGCGGAGAACCAAATCACTGTGATGCGAATGGTTAACGTCAGTGGATCGGGGAAATATTTGGTCAACGGGCACGTCGCTACAGTGACACAGGTGCAGAATATGTTCATGAGCGTAGGATTGAACGTTAATAATCCAAACTTCTTGATCATGCAAGGTAAGCATTAATTGTGGAAATTTCAGATCAAGGAGCGCGGGTTGCTTGTGCAAGAATCTTTGCCGCGGCTCGATGTTGGAACCACACTGATTCCTCAGACATGTCTTGGATGCAGCAAACAAAGTTTTGCGTTTAGGATCGACGCGCTGATGGGCTTTGAACAGGCAAGATAACGAAGCTGCTGTCTCTATCTCCAGTTCAGATTCTTTCTCTCATTGCGGAAGCTGCTGGCACCAATATGTTCGACGAGCGCAAGAAAAAGGCAGAACAGTCGATGGAGAAAAAGCAGCGCAACCTTCGCAACTGCAAAGACGTCCGTCATCACCACAATCCCAGCCCTTAACTGACTTCCTTTCTAGCAACTCGACGAGATTTCATCGAAGTTGGACAAACTTCGAGCAGAGAAACGTGATTGCATCGAGTACCAAAAGCTGGATGCGGAGGTCCAAACGCTGCAAATGCTTGAAGCGTCGATGGAGTGGATGGAGAAGCACAGCTCTTTGGAGAAAGGCAAAGAAGATGAGAAAAAACGTAAGAAGGAGCTCGTGAAAGGAAAGGAGCAGCTTGCGCGGTTCGAGAAAGAATTGGAAGCTATGAATTTAGAAGTAGAGCGACTGAGTAAAGCGCGCAGCAAGGTACCATTTCTGTTCGCCTGTCCCTCGCTAACATTTTCGTAGGAATTGTCCAAAGGAGGCAAGGTTGCGAAACTAGAAGAAGAATTACAGGGTCATGGCCTGGCGGTAGCCAAGTTGACGACAGAAATGGAACTCAAAGAAGGGACTGTGAAAGATGAAGAGAAGAGGATTGAAGATCTCAAAAAGGAGGCCAACGATGTAAGTGACCTCGAGAATGGCTACAACGATGCTGATCCTCAATTGTAGCTGAGATTACAACGTGATCTGAAAAAGAAGGCCGACGCAGGACTATCAGACGAGTTCGCTTCTATAAAAGCTGCGCATGATAACACTGAATCGGAATTGCGCTCTCTTGAAGAACTGTACCAAACCCTTCAGACTGGGATTTCAACGACCGCGAATTCAAACACCAACAACGCCGGTGGATATCTTGGCAAAATTCAGACTGCGCAGTCTACCATTTCATCACTTCAAACCGAAACCGACCAAGCTCAAATCCGTATCGGACATTTGGAGAAGGAATTAAAGGAGAAAGAACCAGGAGCTCAGAATTCCCGGAAGGAAGGCGAAGCCTTGCGAGTCAAGGTTGAGCAGGGTAGGAAAGAGGTCGAAGCATTGCAGAAAAACCTGGAGAAGACTGGCTGGAGCACAGACAAGGAACAGAATTTGACATCAAGATTGCAGGCAGCACGCGAGCGCGTACGGGAAACTCGAGATGTCAGTCATTGTTGACCAATCTCAAGCAAGTCGTCCCAGTTGATGGTTATAATACAGCAACGAGATGTCGTGCGTTCTCGGCTGGCTGCCTTGGACTTTCAATATTCGGACCCAGTACCAAACTTCGACCGCTCTAAAGTCAAAGGTTTGGTTGCAAATCTAATTAATATCGATCCAAAAAACTTCAAGTACTCAACGGCTCTGGAGATCTGCGCAGGTGGAAGGCTCTATAACGTGGTCGTCGAAAACGAGCAGGTCGGTTCACAGCTACTCAACAATGGCAAGCTACAGAAACGAGTTACCCTTATCCCCCTGAACAAGATCTCAGCTTTCGTGGCCTCTGCTGAGGTGAGTATTCCAGCCAATTGAATTTGCTCTCGCTCAAACAACGTAGAAATTATCTGCTGCCAAATCGCTCGACCGTCAAACTGATCTTGCTCTCTCCTTGGTTGGATATGAGCATGACGTGGCGGCGGCGATGAAGTTTGTTTTCGGCAATACACTCATCTGCGCCAATCCGGACTCTGCGAAGGCTGCTACCTTCCACAAAGATGTGCGAATGAAATCAGTGACTCTCGAAGGTGACGTTTACGATCCTTCCGGAACGCTATCAGGAGGTAGTCGTAGCAAGACAGAGAGTATCCTAGTCAGAGTTCAGGAGCTGCGTAAGGCAGAAGATGCGACTAAGGATGCTATATCACAGCTGGCGACCATTGAACAAGAATGTCAATCGCAGAAAGGGGTCATGGAGCACTTTAAAGAGGGATCGCGGAAGTTAGAGTTGAAGTTGCATGAGCTCAGTTTACTTGAGGATCAATTGAAGAACAGCAACACGACCATTGTGCGTTCCACCCACCCCCTGCTCCACATGTAATGGGTGTTACAGTTGGCAAATCGAGTCGATGAGGTCAAAAAGGAGATATCTACGCTGAAGAGCTCGATTATTGAATGCAAGAAGAAGCAAAAGGCATCTGAAGCAGAGATCGCTCAGTTGGAGAAGGAGATGGGCGAATTTGCTAACAATAAGGAGTCTAAACTGAAGAAGATGAAGGTCTGTCTCTTTCTGGATGTATTTGGTATACCTATACCGGGACTAGGAAGATATTGCTAAACGTAAAACGGATTTGATGAAGAATGGTCAAACCCTCAAGACTAAACAGAAGGAGCTGAGAGCGGCAGAACTGGAATCAGGTTTGCCACGGTTTCCCTTCTGTGACTGGCTTTGGCTCACTGTGCACAGAAAACATGGACAGCGACATCCAAACTGCCGAAACAAAGGTCCAAGAAGCTTTGAGCGGTCTTGAACAGCTCAAGAAGGAACCTGAAAAGGTAAAGAGAACCTTGTCTAAAGCTCAGGTACATTGTACACCCTGCTGTTCTGCGTTCTGACTATTGTTCAGGCGGAACATGACAAGTGTGAGATGAAACTGAGGGAGGAAACAAAGATGCTTTCATCCTTTCAGACCGAACTGGATGAGCTCGACAAGGCAATGACGAAGAAGAAGGCAGACATTTCTGATTGCCAGCTCAAAGTCAAACAGCTCGACAATGCTATTGATCGATTCAATAAAGAGAAAGACCTCTTAGTCGACCACATCAAGAGCCTCGAGAAACAATATCCTTGGATCAGCGAAAAGAAAGGGTATGGGATGCTCAGTTGTGCTTCATCGATACTAAAAGACTCTGTAGATTCTTTGGCCAAACCGGTACCCCTTTCGACCCAAGAGGGAGGACATTGGAGCAGGTTGGCAGCGACAAGGAAACAATGCGCCAGAAGACGCTAAAACTGAAGCGAAAGTTGAACGTGAAAGACACAGATGAAGATTATATGGCCAAGATTGTGCAAAACCTTGAACAGTCCGTCCCCTTCCACCATACGAGGCTATGATTGTGACATCACTTCTAGTCAGGAGAAGCAGGAGAAGAAAGTGCAAAAGATGTACGAACAAGTGCTGAGGGACAAAGAGAATATCCAGAACACAGTCACAAAGTTACTCGACCACAAGCGAGAAGCTCTGACGACAACATGGGAGAAAGTCAATGTGTAAGACGGCGAGAAATTGTTCAAAGTGTTGCTAACAGTTAATTCAGAGACTTCGGCGCGATTTTTGGAGATCTCCTTCCCGGAAACACATGCAAACTAGAGCCAATGCAAGGAAAGGATATTACTGAAGGTCTTGAGGTCAAAGTGCGGTTGGGGCAGGTCTGGAAAGCAAGTTTGACAGAACTCAGTGGAGGACAACGGTACGAGTTGCTACTTTTCTGACCCACGTTATTTAATTACTTGGAGTGGCGCAGTTCACTGATCGCTTTGAGCCTGATCATGGCCATGCTTCAGTTCAAACCAGCGCCGATGTACATTTTGGACGAAATAGACGCTGCCCTCGACCTCAGTCACACTCAGCACATAGGTCACCTCTTCAGGACTCGTGTGTCTCTTTAATTTCGCCTTGACGAGGTTTTCATTTGTGGCGGACCTAGGATTCAAGGGGAGTCAATTTATCGTGGTTTCGTTAAAGGAGGGCCTGTGAGTTGTCTGACGAAATTATTTGATTTGCCCTGACATTCTCCCTTTCAGCTTCAACAATGCCAATGTCCGTTGGCACTGCTCTGTTTTTTCCCTGCCAGACAACTGAATATCCTATAGGTCCTCTTCCGTGCTCGCTTTGTGAATGGCACTTCTGTCGTCGAAGTGTGTAGCTTCACTTTGCATTTGCGACCTTGCTAAACCTGTGTCTAGCGGACTGTTCAACGAACAGCTTCAGCTGTTTATGACGATGAAAGAACAACCGATGTACCAGCAGTGCCAACTGGACCTCGGCGGAGTAGGGTTGGAGGGCGAGCTGGGGGTCTCTTGAGCGTAAACGCTTGAGTAGACATGTCGAACACTAAATGCCTCGCTGTCTGTCTATCATAATGTTTGAAGAAGCATGATGATCGTTCGTTTTTTCACGTCCTGTATTTTTTAATGTAAGCCTCAGGCCATTTCCTGCAATCATTTTGTGAATCATGATGTATGTGAGAAATAAATCGTGGAACGAAGAGGAAGCTCAGTCCTGCGATCGACCTATCGCTGTTATGCTGGAGTTCATCACGTGACGTTCGGATAAGGTGCCTCTCTGAGTTCCGCGCTCTCTTCGGACGGTGTCAACCCTGAATGTGAACGGAATCCTGGCCTGTTGTCGTTCTGTGAGTGCTGTATACCTTAGCCTCATCTCATCTCAGGACTGACAATTTTGTTGTAGAACCCGACAACATAGAACCAAAATGCCTGGCCCTCCCCATGGATCAATCGCACCAGCAGAGCCTTACGACCCTACAGATGATGATTTGGAACGCCCTGAAGCTTGTTCTCACAATAAATCTGTCCCCTTTTCAACAGTCTCAAATCTCCTGGAATTCATGGAAGAAAAGAGGGGTGGAAAGCGTAAGGGCAAACGGGACGCGAAGAGGGAGTACCTCCATAAATTTTTTGAGGTGAGCTGCTTTGTATTCTTGGGAAGAAAGTGGGTCTGAAGACGTCTGAAAGGGTTGGAGAGCCAATGTCGGCATGAACTTGTATCCAGTCATAAGACTGCTGCTGCCAGATGTACGTAAGATGCGGCTAGTACTTTGTTCGAGCCTAATGCTCCTGCAGAAAGATCGTAGAAGGAATACTTATGGCGTCAAAGAGACTGTCCTTGCGAAGCTGTATTGTAAAGCTCTGAAACTTGACCCGGACCGAAATTCTAGCGGTCGACGACTCCTTCAGTGGAGAGCACCAACCTTTAGCAAAAGCCGTAGCCGATGGAATAAAGATAATGAACAGAAGGTGGTCGTTTTGTTGCTTGCACGTACGACTTTGACGCAGTGCAATAGAAAATCAACGTTTCTGGAGACTTCTCACTTGTGGCATATGAAATCATCAAAGCTAACGTGACGCCAAAGAAACGAGGTGAACTAACCGTGGATGAAGTTAATGAGTATCTGGACCTACTAGCAAGTCTTACGCCGTGAGTTCGGTTCCCCCGAAAAGCATCGTTGATCCTTGCCGTCAGGGATAAGAAACATGAAGCAATTGAAATCTTCGCTGACACGCTCACGCCGACAGAACAGAAATGGATCATCAGGATTATCCTCAAAGGTTGGTCGTCTCCCTTTCAAGTCATCGTAATTGACAGAACGAAATAGACTTGAAAATTTCCATGAGAGAAACAACTGTTCTTGGAATTTTCCATAAAGACGCCATCGCGTATTTCAACGTATGCAGCGATATTTGCCGAGTGTGTTGGACTTTATACGACCCAAACTACACCCTTCCTCGAGAAGTATGCTGGAACTCGTTGTATTCTTCTGGAGGCTGACGAATGGTAGGATAATGTTCTCAAGCCTTTTCTGGCTTTTCGTCCCATGCTTTGCAAAAGGGTGAGGCTTTCGTTATGAGGAAACAGGCATTGAGGAGATTGCTGCGCTAGAATGAAAAGAACGTTGAATCTATCGTCAAGAAGATGAACGAGAACTCCGGCGGCAAGGACTTTATTATTGAAGAAAAAATGGACGGAGAGCGCATCCAGATGCATATGCGCGGACGAGAATTCAGATATTTTTCCCGTAAAGACAAGTATGTTTCTCCTTGCCTCTTGAATAATTTTCAATGGTGCGCAAGGAACTATACGTATCTCTATGGCAAGGATAAGACGTCCGGCTCCCTGACCAAGTACATGAGCAAGGCCATTCCTGAGAACGTGGAGGAGTAAGTCTTATCAGATTCCTCCCATATAAGCTGATATCAGTTGAAGGATCATCCTTGATGGGGAAATGCTTGTGTACTTGCCCGAACAGGATAAGTATCTGCCATTCGGTCACCTCAAGACTGCAGCAAAAAGTGAAAATGCAGACCTCTGGGTGTGCTGTACGTTCTCAAACTGAGAGCTATGCGTCGAAGCTCAACATACCACATCGATTAGTCAAGATATTCGACCTCCTTTGGCTCAAGTCAAAGTCAGGACCTGCTCAAAATCTGCTAACGAAAAGTCTTCATCAGCGAAAGGCAGCACTCAAAAAATTGATTAAGCCGACGCGTGGAAGGGTAGAGTTCGCTCGCGAAACTCGAGGACGGACCTCAAAAGACATCAAGGAGGAGTTGCAGAGAATTTTAGAGGAATGGTAAGGCGCTCTGACTCTTGATTGTCACTAATCATATCGGGTTTAGTGGCGAAGGGCTTGTTATCAAGAATCCGAATTCAGCCTATGAGTTAAATGGTCGAAATGAAGATTGGGTGAAGTTAAAGCCTGGTATGTACGATATTCAGCTTGATTACGGAAGACGTGAATATCAGGGTAGACTATATGGAAGGTTTTGGGGAAACTTTGGATGGGATGGTAGTAGGTGTGTGCGGCAAGGTTCTCGATTAACCCGAATTACGGACTAAACAAGAGTTGCAGGAGCCTACCACGGAGAAGGCAGACGGGGAGGAATGTATGGATCGTTTTTGGTGGCAATTCTCAAAGACGAAGAAACTGCGACGACGGAAGATCCTGAGTTAGTCTATCACTTCTTTTTTGGGATAGGCCTAAACGAGGAAAAGATTAGTGACTGTATGCAAAGTTGGAAGCGGTTTTAGTCTAGGCGATTTTGAGACCATCATGTAAGTGTCTATAGACGTAACATGGTTTACCAATGAGCGTAACAGGGACAAAACTGCCGGCAAATGGAAAGATTACAAGAAATCTAAACCTGACTGGCTTATCGCAAAGGATGAAGTGCCTGATGTTTGGATCCATCCTCGCGAGTGTGTTGTATCCTTACATTGTTTCTTCTACTCATGCCACTACCCAGTTCCTTTGCAGTTACTGTGAAAGCTGCCGAGATTATCGATAATCGTACGTCAATATTCGCCGAATAGACCTCGTATTTCTTAGGCTAAAGATGGAGGCAGTCGATGGATACGGGGCTGGAAAGTGCCTTCGATTTCCGCGTGAGTTTCATTGTGGTTTAAATACATGGGCTCAACGGAAACCGTTAGGCTGCACTAATGTTCGATTTGACCCAGACATTCAAGAAATCGACAAACTGCATGGTTCGTGATCCCAAAACAAGTTCGAAACCATTCATTGTCCTGCAGACTTCTGGGATGTGGCGAACAAAAACCAAAATACCAAACGTGCACTCGGTGATGGCCTAGAGTAAGTTTCTGAGATGACCGCTATCTCGCTTATTTTGGTTGTTTCTAGTGGTCACAAGGTCAAGAAAAGGAGGCTTAACACGGGAAAGGCTGTGCGAGCAATTTAACTCAATTGATGATACCTCATTCTTGCGATAGAAACCTACACTGGCGGCAGCCTTTCGTGGAGCAACAGGTGATGTAACGGCCAAATCCCAATTGTTTACTGGGATGCATTTTTGTAAGTGGGCATATCAAATGCTTACACCCGTCGGACTCACTGTTTGGTGTCAGGGGTCATTCGAGGTACCAAAGAACACAACAAAGCGGCTCTGGAGACTATGATCTTGGAGAATGGAGGAGAAGTTATACAAACGTCAAAATCAGGAGGCAAGCTTGTCAGACTAGTTTGTGACAGCTCCGGATGTGAGCGCCTTGAGACACGATGCTTTTGGATACTGACTGTATACAAGTCGCGTTGATCGACGCTCAGATCAGGAAGAATGCGAATGATATTATTCGGCCTGCTTGGATTCTCGATTCCTTGTCCGAAGGGAAAAGGCAACCCTTTGAAGAGTAGTATAGCTGCTTCCTCTTCTCCAAAGGGAATAAGGATATACTAACCTTGCTTCTAGTTATATGCTTCATTCTGTTGACGAAGTGAAGGCGGCATCAGAAGAGGAAGTCGAGGAAGAGACGGAAGACGACGTTCGGCTGGGCAAAAGGGTCGCCATCCAGCAGAACGACGAGGACGAAAAGGCTCCCACCGATATTAGCGAGCTGAGGCAAAGTCTTCAGGATAATGATCCTTTTGGTATCAATTCCATTGCACTCGACGATCTGGACGACCCCAACAACCTGTCGGACGATGAAGCTCCACCTGGCGAATCGGATGAAGAGTCCGATAGTGAGATGAAATGGGTAATGCGAAGAGCAGCCGTAGACAGCGACACTGACGACGAAGACGGCATCCAAGTTCAACGAAAGGTATGGCCTCTTCTTCCCTTTGTTTGAAATGGCCTGAGCCATGCACAGCGACATTCAGCTACGGCAGTGAATGAAGACGAATCCACATCTCCCTCGTCTTCCAAACAAACATCACATGCTGTAGCCCCCGCTGTTGTCGAAGAACAACCTCTGTCGCAAACGTTGCCAGTATCTTCCAGCGATACTGCGGCGCGTGAGCCTGAAGGCGAAAGTGAAGATGAAGATGAAGACATATTTTCTCGATTTGTGGTCTACTTCGATACGAAGGAGAACGCCACAAAGAACGGTCTCGAGTCCGCAGCCACGGCTGAGAGCGAAACCTCAACTCGGTGAGCATTGTTGGGGAACGCATTCGTTGCTGAGAGATATTGGTAGCTTCAAACGAGCGAAGAAGTGTGTGGAGGAGAAAGGAGGTGTCGTCATCACGGATCTGAATGCAGAAGGGCTGACTCACGTCGTTCTCTCTCCAGACGACAGCTCGCGGTTCGTTTCATTCTCGCATTCGTCCATTGTCTGAATGTGTGCGTACAGGAGAGCAGAATTAGTCAGAAAAACAATGAAGTGGGTTAACTGTTATTTCTTCACGAGGCACGACCAGTTTAAACTATTCAACAGGCCAAAACCAAAGCGACTAGTAGTGGTCAAGTGGGTTCTAGATTGTTATAATGAAGATACCATCTTGTCAGAAACTAGTAAGCCCTGGCATTTTTTCAGGCGTCTGTCTAATGTTTTATTCAGAATACACCCCTCTGTAATTCTTGAAAGCCAATTTATGTCTGATTCCGGTCTCCTAAATTACTTCTCTGGTTCCCAAATCATTTCGTCCGCATCCAAAACCTCCATCCTAGCCTCCGGATCCGCATCACTCCTCCTCAAAACATCGACTGTTCTAAATCCAAGACTGCTATATAGCTTTTTACCTTCGGGTGTGCAGTGCAAACGAACGGATATCTCTTCACTTTTGGCGCGATCCATCCCCCAAGCCATCATCTTGCTACCAAGGCCCTTCCGCTGGTGAGAAGGAGAAATGCAAAGAAGGTTGCAGTACCAGTGAGCTGGTTGTGGTGCTGGAGGGTTTTGCGCGTTCACCCATGACCATTTCGCCAAAAGGCTCAGGCGATGCTGGGACAGAGAGCGGTCTTCGAACGTCGGTCTTGATTCAAGGTAAGTTAGTCTTGCGTTCTCTAAATTACGACGATGTTACGGCCAATCTACTTGTCAATGACAGAAATCACCTTGTTCTTCACACCAGCCTTGCTCTTTCCAGACTTGCTGACACCCTTCTCCTAAACGAATCCATTGAGAGACACCAATCACCTCCTCTCCAGATAGACAGACCATCATTTTCGCTCTTTTGTCCCGTAAGTATCCATCAAGCTTCAACTCCCAGCTCTTCCGATAATCGTCTGGAAATTCAGCCAGATGAGGATGGAGGTAGAGTTGGAAAGGGTCGCTGTGAGCATAGCTTGAAGAAGTTAGCTCAGCAAGAGCTTACAGATCTGATAAAGAACAATCTCGTATTCTGATGTTCCTCATTCTACTTCTCCCATGGTGAGAGAATATCGATGAAATGGTGGCATTTATTCTCACGTGTCGGAGGGCGATCAAGGTGACTCTTGCTCGCGGCCATCAACGTGTTCAACTTCAAATTTTCAGATTGATAGACGATTTTAGACAACTAGGGAGCTTCACTTCATTACCATCAGGCTATGAGTCGTTGTTTGTCTAACAGTCTTTAGGTCGAATTGAACTCTAAATTTTCCAGGAAAGGGAATTGCCAACTATTGATCGAAGCGAACAAATCCTCCACCAAGGTCCAATACTTCATCGAGCGTACACGTGCTCGGATCATCTTTCTGGATTCATGGCCTCCCCAAAACCGGTTTACTCTCAAGCGACCATCTACGCGGATGCCAATGATCGCGCAGGGAGGGCATATTGGGACTACGACAACCTTTGTGAGTGCGGCGTATAGGCATTGGTATGTAGCTCATGACGGCTTGGAACGAAAGTAATATCATGGGGCGTGATGGAGAACTATGAAATTGTGAAGAAGGTGGGGAGAGGGAAGTATTCGGAGGTTTTTCAGGGTGTGGACTTGGAGCATGGAAATACTTGTGTTATAAAGGTGCGCTCTCTCTTTCTCTGACTGGAAAGCGATCTGGGAGCTTGCACATGAGGCATGCGATGAATTGCAATCCTTTCAACCCCCCTATGTCATCACCACATCACCTTCTGTGGCTGTGACGAAGGGAAGCCGGGGGCAAGAACCAAAAGAACCGAACCCTGAATCATATGCAGGTCCTGAAACCCGTAAAAAAGAAAAAGATCAAACGAGAAATTAAAGTGTTGCAAAACTTACACGGCGGTCCAAACATTATCACTCTCCTGGACGTAGTCCGCGATCCCCAAGTACGTCCCTCATGTTCATTCATTTACGACTCAACAGCTAAGTGGATCGCTAGTCGAAAACGCCTTCTATTATCTTCGAATATGTGGATAACACAGATTTCAAAGTTCTCTACCCCAAATTTACCGATTATGACGTGAATTCTCCTCTTGTTCTCGAACGGACACCTTATCAGTTGCTGCAGGTCCGGTTTTACATGTTTGAGATTCTGAAAGCTCTGGATTATGCTCACTCCAAAGGCATAATGCATCGAGATGTAAAGCCCTACAACATCATGATCGATCACAAGAAGCGGAAGGTGGAGTTTCGTTCACTTTAATCATACGTGATTGATGACCTCGTACAGTTACGTTTGATTGATTGGGGATTGGCTGAATTTTACCATCCCAACACGGAGTATAACGTTCGCGTCTCATCACGACACTATAAGGGCCCTGAGCTGCTGGTGGATTATCAACTTTATGATTACAGTTTGGACATGTGGTCATTAGGTTGTACCTTTGCAGGAATGGTGTGTCACACTCAGTTCTTTCAGTCCATAATTTGAGGCTCTCAATCTACAGATCTTCAGGAAAGATCCTTTCTTCCATGGGCACGACAACTATGACCAATTAGCCAAAATTACGAAGGTGTTAGGGACGGATGAGCTCTACTCATACCTCGAAAAGTATGAGGTTGAACTCGATCCGCAATTCGATGACATCCTCACTCGGTTCGTACTATTCGTATTGGCGATTTGTTTTACGAGTCTCGTCATCGCATTACAGATACCAGCGAAAGCCATGGTCACGATTCATCACAACTGAAAATCAGCGCTACATCTCCAATGAAGCCATCGACCTACTCGATAAACTGTTGAGATACGACCACCAAGAGAGGATCACCGCCAAGGACGCAATGGAGCATCCATTTTTTGGTTTGTGTTTGTGTCGCTGAGACTCACTCACTTAGGATTCTTTCTGTTGTATATTAGAGCCAATCAGGCAGCCGGAAAAGCGAGGTCGGCGACCTGCAGCAAAAGAGAATGACAGCTTTTCAGCTCAGTCGACGACTTCGGAAACCAGCGAGAAGGTGGAGTTGAATAATGGAGGCAACGGTAGGTCTCCCCTTCATTTAGCTACAAGCGGAAGAGAACTGACTTTGGTATGTGACTGTAGTGTGAAAGATACGCGCGGTAGAGAGTGTAGCGGTGTTGTGATTGTGAAAGGATAGTACGACGTTGCTCCGCGCTAGAGCAAGAGGCATTACCATTGTTCCTTTCTCATTCCCCCTCGTTCAAATATGTAGCTGTCATTCTGCAGAGTTTAGGCACATGCGCCATTGAAGTTATGTGACTTATGTCAGATGAATCGTTTTCTTCGTGAGTTGTTTCATAGCATAGAATAATTGGAACAGACGATTCAATCCACAATCCACCATTCGCACTTCGCGCTGACACCTCACAGCCAAAAGTGGTGTCGTAAATAATCTCAACAACCTCTAAGGGTGAGGGAATGGGCGACGATTCGACTTAATTGTGACCACTCCTTGTTAAGTTGCTTTACCTGGGGCTAATAGTTGCAAATAGGGAACAAGGCAGAGTCAAAGACAAAGGGTTTGTTCAACACCTCACGTGACTGTGCTGGACTTCCAGGATACCTCCACGCTCTGCACTTGTACTTGTTTATACACAGGTCTGAAATTTCTGAAAGCTCTCCACGTAGTCCATAAATCAAAGATCGAAACGGGGTGAACAGCTGCGGCGCTGGAGGAAGGATAGCTTCCTCCACGATCCTACGTGACACCAACTTTAGATACGTTTCCTAACTTTCTGCTTTGCCTGTTGCTCTTGTGGAGGTCTTCAGCTTTGATCTTCGAAAACCGACGCTTGTGCCGGCTTGTGCGGACTCGTGGGATGGACAGTGAAGCTGTAGGGATCTAGGGATCTACGGGTGATCTACCGCGTATTTGAATATTCGAATATTCGTGCACTGGTCCTCGCTCTTGCAGATCATTTCAAAGCCCTGAACTGGACGAAGCTTTCGTCAGGCCAAGGCTTTGCAAGGGTGACGCAGTAACGGGAAGGACGGAATTTACACCTGCTTTCACAATGGAAATATATTCCTGCGAGTATTTGAAGCACGAAACAGTATTCCTTATTTGTTTGCACCGACTTCGTCACCGCAGTTAACTTCGCTATTTTCGATGGCTCTTCTTCCATGTTCCAGCGGGGCTCAAAGGGCGAAACAGCAATGGTGGGCCAGAACAAACCCCCGTCTTGTCTGTGACGGTGTGCGGTGCTTTAGCTTCCAAGTTGCTCCCCACCAATTTAGTCTGTTTCTTGCACGCCGGGCAAATCCTTACATGTGCATCCGCTTGCCTACCACTCCGATATTACTTGCTCTTCAATGGTATAAAAGACACTGCTAGCGGCCTTCTTCCCTATTTACGACCTTTCGTCTTATCGTCATCACGTCAACGAGATGGTCTCTTTCAAGTCCATCGCACTCTCTGCTTCCTTCGCTGCAGCAGTCTCTGCTGAATCTCTTGCCGACTGTTTGACAGCGGATTCCAATCTCGAGGTATTCACTCCATCCTCTGCAGATTGGGAGACCGTTATCACTCCCTTCAACAAGCGTCTCCTCAGTACGTATCCGAACCTTTCGCGTCGAGCGTGAGCTCATGCAGCGAACAGACACCTTCATTCCTGCCGCGTTGGTGAAGCCTGCCAACGCTGAGGGTGTCTCCACCGCGGTCAAGTGTGCCGCCGCCGCTGGGGTGCATGTTTCTCCTCGTTCGGGAGGACACAGCTACGCTGGTTCGTATTCTATCCCGTGAGAGGTGTCATATAGATCTGAAGAAATATCGCCTTGTCTGCAGCTGCTGGTCTCGGAATGAGGAATGGATCCCTTGTCGTCGATACTTCGAGGATGAACCACGTTTCCGTCGACTCTAACGGTGTCGCCACTGCTGGAACCGGTACCCTTTTGGGTGATTATGCCCTCACTATCGGGCTTGAGGGATGGGCCATGGCACATGGCACTTGGTATGTTATTCTGCCACAGTGACATCGCAGCTTCCTGATGAGCGAGGTCAGCCCAACAGTTGGCATTGGAGGTCACGTCGGATATGGTGGATATGGCTTGGACAGCCGATTGTGGGGCTTGGCTCTCGACCACGTTATTGAGGTGAAGCGGCTCCTCCATACTCTAGTCCCAAGCTGATGCAGAATCGAAGGCTGAGACTGTTCTCGCTTCTGGAGAGATCGTCACAGTCAACAAGGACACGAACCCCGACCTCTTCTGGGTTAGTAGTTCCGTTTGCGTTATGCTCGAGGTTAGGTTGACTGTACACATAGGCTATTCGTGGTTCTGCCGTCTCTTTCGGTATCACCACTCAGTACAAGTTCCAGACTCATCCTGCTCCGGAGGTAACCATCTGCTTTTGTCCTTTCAGAAGTAGAAGTAACTCGATGGTGTTCAGACTTCCATTGAGTTTATCTACGCATACACGTGGGTCTGTCCCTTCGATCATTCATCTTACCATCTGACACTTTCGTCCGCGCTGCAGTCCTGATAACGTTGATCAATGGAACGACCTCTTCTTGAAGTATCAAGACTTCGGTATAAACTCTACCCCTTCGGAGCTCACCATCGAGGCCAACATCGGAAGGGGCGCGACCTTTAACCTCGTCGGACAGTGGATTGGCGATGCTGCCACCCTCAACGCTACCATGAAACCCTTCCTCGACGCTGCTGGACAACCAGACAGCATCACCTTCATCGAGGATGACTGGCTTGGTATGTGGGCTTGTTCCCACTAAGGAGGTAAATAACAACGGTGTATCTGAATAGGTGTCCTCCTCTCCCTTGCCGGATCCACCAGCCTTAACACCTCCCTCATCCAGCACCCAAGTGACACGTTCTACGTCAAGTCGTTGACTATTCCTGAAGCGACGCCAATCACCCTGGAGGCATCCACCGCTTTCTACAACCACATCACTCAGGCTCCTTCTGATGAATTGGATTGGTTCACCCAATTCCAGCTTTACGGAGGAAAGGGATCCAAGATCAACACAGTAAGCTATTGGTCCCCACCTTTAATCCTGGGAGTTGACGATTTTCTGTCAAGTTCTCCACTGAGGACAGCGCCTACCCTCACCGCTCCACCCTCTGGACCGTTCAGATCTACGCTTCCAGCGCTAACTTCCTTCCTCCTTACCCTCAACAAGGATTCGAGTTCACTGCTGGTGAGGCGGCTGCTCTTGTTGATAACATCCCCAACAACGAGATCGGGGGATACCTCAACTACATCGGTGCGTCCTCTTCCTCCCGTATTAGCTAGTCGATTGGAAGCTGATTTCCGTGCCCAGACCCCTACCTTGACAACTGGCAGGAGCTCTACTTCTCTGAGCAATACGACAGGCTTCTGTCCCTTGAAAAGATCTACGATCCCACTGGAATCTTTGTCAAGCCTCAGATCGTCGGAAATTTGACTGATGTCGCCCCTGACATCTAAACGCTCTCGTCAAAGATAAAAGTCTGATATATCTTTGATGGACTCTGTTGCATCCATCGCGGTGCAGGATATGCTTGTACTTTAACCCTCGTTCCGACACATATAATACCATACATAGGTTTACTTTATTGAATCAAAGTAACGGCAATGAGAATTCCTGAGGAAGTTTGAACCGAAGGTATCCCTCCGTCTTTACTTGCCATTCTCATTCTCAAAGCACAGCTCTGTCATGGAGCTGTTTGAACTTAGCATTAAGAAGCCAGGTACGCTCGAAGGGGAAGGTATAGACCATAAACCATATATTCCGTGGGCAAATCTACTTGGTCTTCTTTTTCTTCAACTCTTCCTCCTCTTCCTTCCTAATTTTCTCCATCTCGATCTTGAATTGCTGCTTGGTATAATAATCCGCCGCCTGAAACACGAGCACGCCAGCCAAGAATAAGAGCGCAAGGAAATTACCGGCGCAAAGGACTGAGACAGTTTCCTTCCTCTCTATCTCTGAAAGAGGTTCAGTGATTGTGGCGTTCTGACCGTCGCGAGATGACTTCAGTAGGTAGTACTTAATGGTGTTGATAATAGTGTTCTCTGGAGGTGGCATCGTCTCGTTTCGTGCGAGGTATGAGGACTCGTAAAGAAGTTTGATGTTGGGTAGAGCAACAGTTCCATAGGCAGCAATGGCCATAATCACGAGCACTAAAGAAGCGTAAGAGGTAGGGAAGAGAGACAGGAAACGGAGCGGCGAACCAATCGACCCTCCGTCAAAATAAAATGCGTTATCGGACCATGCTGCGAATTTGACACAGAGAGAGAGCACAAGAGCAGCAATCTACGGAACTTCTGTCTATTCCCATTCACACACGTAGTAGGAAAGAGCTCACCACGGCATGTAGGACGAGCTTTGTGACCTGAGGAGCTGTACCAACCTTTCAGACAGAGCTCAGGATACACCAGCAAGAAATTCACCATCCCACCACATAAAGTAGAACGATTCAGCAAGGTCCACGACTTTGTCCGTTAGTGGTGGCCTGAAAAGGACGTTGACATCCACCGCAGAATTTGCCAGCGAGACACCTGCGTTCCTTCGGTCAAGAAACTTCAAACGTAAAAAAGAGATGAAATTACCCATCAGGATGCATACTGAGCTCCACACTACGACTTCCTTGATGCCCACTTGCGAATTGTCCATCTTGGTGGATTTTTGCTGTCAACTTCTCTTCTGGAGCAAGCAAGAGTATGTCGCAGCAAACTCAATCTGAGTTAGCCAATTTGATATTGCTGCGGCGAAACATAATGTGATGCATGCTTCCTGCAAATGAAGATTCCACTGACATGAACAGCATGAAGTCTACCACTGCGCGAAAATCGACTGGGCGACGACCCAGGCTTGCGCCACGACGAGATGTAGCCAGTTCGACTGAAAAAACGGATGAGGCTCAAGAGAGCGAAGCGCCATCTGAAGAATCCATCCAGCTTGTAACACCCATTCGAATTCCGGATACCCCTGCTCCAGATCGAGATGAAGAAATTCAGTCGATAGTAGTTGTGAAGAAGAGGAAACGGAAGAGCGCAACGGTTGAGAATGTGGGAACTGCAGAAAAGAAAAAGAAGGAGACACCTCAAAAGGATTTGCGTGAGGAGATGACACCGAGTCGGAGGCTCAAAAATCGTGAGTGTTCAATTTATTGTCACTTTAGTTACACCTTTATGTACATGTGGACTGAACATCAATTCGTTTACTGTTTCCTTTCCACGTCGGTTGCGTCGTAGCCTTTGTCATTGAGCTGCCTGTCTATCCATGAATCAAAGGATGGCATAAACATAGGCTAAATTCGTCAGATTCACCGCTGTAATTCAAGTAGATTCAGTTGCTCACAGATTGGGAAGCTAAACAGGTGACACAGTCACCGTCACCACAGCTCTCCCTCCTCGAATATCTTCCAAAAAGTACGATCGACGCCATCTTGAGGTCTACTCTCCACACAACAACTACATTGTCCTCGGCACTCCTGAAACACGCAAATGAAGACAGCCACACACCTTCGTACCTCTTCCAAGGGTTCGAAACAGAAGCCCGGTCGAGAGTGGACTCGTGGGCGAATGCCTTCAACAAATGGGACGTCCTCGCCAATGGTCCATTGGCTTCGACTGACATTGTAGACTCTTTGAATGAGTTCTGTGAGGCTAATTTGTCCCCTGCGAAGAGCAAGCACGGGAGATGGGGAACGGTCATCTGCCTCTCCTTCCACTTCTCCCTATTGGACGTTCTTCCTCGCCTCCTCTTCCCTAAACAAGTAGCGCCGCTAATATCAACTCTTCAGAAAGAAATCCTGAGCGCTCTTGCGGATCTCTTTGAATGGGACTGGACAGATGTGGATTTCTGCGGATTTGTTCAAAAGTGCTGGTTGCGGATGTGTGACCTGGGTCGGAGTCTGGAAGAGGTGTTGGCCATCGAGGCGGAACAGGAGGCTTGGGTTGAGATGGCGGACGATGTGAGGAATCGGTTAGAAGAGATTATCATGCGTTCTCCGGAGGCCAGGCGGCAGCACTATTGGTTCGCTTTTCCTCCTACTCTGTCATATTTTCGTTGAATTAATTGTTCTAACTTGGCGTTGGACAGGGTAACATCCGCTTATACGTACGAGGCGGGCACAAAGATCAGACGAGAAGCGATAGTGGGAAATTATAAATGGGCGGTGAGGCAGTACGATCGTACCTTCTTCACGAATGAGGGAGAAGCGATACCGGATTCGGAGAGGCAGGTGGAGTTAAATCTCATCACCTCTGTCCTTGAATCGTGATCCAGAGAATGTCATACATACGCGCGACAAGGAGAAAATCGAATGGATAGGCTGTCTCAGAACAAATGTCGACTGTGCGTCCCTTCCTCCTTTTCTCCTCTCCTCTTCTATTTGCGCTCGGCAGGTACAACCATTGCTGATACTTCTTTCATCGTCACCTTTGCAGGGTTCCAAAAATCGTCCTACCTCTACTGTCATTGGAAGAACTGCAGCTTTCATGTTCCCCTCGAGCCGGAAGAGTTTTCGAACATCGCGGACCGCGATGAAATCACACCGGAGGCGTACCTCACTGAGCACGTCTTGCAGCACGTCAACAAAGGAGGTGCGAACGTAGCCCAGCAGAGGGGTTCAACCGCACGATTGCCTTCTCATTCTAGTCCTCGTCGTGCGAAGGATGTCGTCTTCATTGACTGAAATCCTCAACGGTATTGCTGTCTTGATAGTGAGGTCATCTGCTCAACCGAGGATTATACGGTCAGTTCCGTGTGAATGAATGGCGTATTTTGTATTATCCCGATTATAACTACTATGAACAGCCAAATTAACAGGACATGTGCATGAGATGTCATTATACGACGTGTAAGGTGAATCACATCGATTCTTTTGGTCCTCCTCCCTCCTCCCTCCTAAATGTGCGTAGCGTGGTTACTGCTTCTTAACGAAGTCCCTAACGTTGCTGAGCCAATTGACATATTCCCTGTTCCCAAGAATTTAGAACCTCCTCTCTAATACGTGAAAAGATGACATACTTCTGTTCCTTCCAATCACAGTACTCAGGTAAAGCTTGTGCAAGGGCTTCATCGATACCCCGCTCCTCAAGGTATGCGTAAAAGTGGCCTTGGAGCGCATCGTCCAGACTGTTGAATGCAGGAGCGTAGGGATCGAAGTCGACGTTACGGAGGATCTCTTTGCTCTTTCCCACAAGCACTTGCTCGATGACAAACACTCCATCTGTCATCACCGCCACGTGTCAAGACTACTCCTGGGATGGAAAAGAAAGGAAAGGGCGAACCGGAAAGGGAGACTTTGAAGTTGAGAACCTCGCTGATACCCTTCTTCTCGATGGTAACGTCGATAGGTAAAGGATAAGGCTCCTGGCCCTCGAACTCTTCTTGCTCCTCAGGTAATACGTCCGTCTGTCCCCTCGCACCCATCTTCTTCTCGAGCGAAGCAGCGGGTTCCTCCTCAGCCGCAAGCTCGTCCTCGCTCATCTCCTCCTGTGGCACCTCGTCCTCGGGAATGGTGACGAGGAATTCAAGTGTGACGGTCTCATCCCCAATTGATCGCGTCAGCGTCACTTTTTCCGAAAGGGAGCTCTCGATGAACTACGTGTCACACCAACCACACCATCAGAACCACGTTTTCATTTTTATGAAAGTAAGGAACGAACCTTCCAATCCTTCGCTAGTTCTTGCACCTTCTCAGGTACCTCTGCCTTCTCGCCACCCTCGCTCTCCTGCTCATGCTTGAACTCCGACTCCAGCTTTCGCAAGAGTTCAGGGTCGGCTGCACACGTATAACTCAGTCCAAAACACATGCAGACTTAAAGAAAATGAATACGCACAACTGGCGGATCTGAAAGGCGTGGTAGCAAAAGTTCTGAGCTGGGGAACGACGAAGGACCTTGGAAGGGGAGTGGCGAGCCTGGCTGCTGCTCGGGGGACGAAGGCAGCGCGTGCAAGAGAGCGGGAAGCAGTCCTGAGCATTTTGAAGCGGAACAATGGAATATGCTATGAGATGAGCTGGAGCAGAGGCGAGAGTTGGTGGAATTTTTTGGGTGTTGTGGACACGGAACCTTGTTAGGTGGAGTGTCAACCCACCCAGTTGAGCAAACGACGAAATCAGGCTGTTTTTGGTGTTATGATATGAGTAACAGGGTAGCGCTAAGCCATTGGAGCGTGGATTACGAGGCTAGAGAGGGAGCATGGGTCTTGAAGGGCACATTTGAGGGGGTACGCATCTCGCGTCTATGAACCACAACTGGGCAGCAGTTGACTGAGATCGTGCACAACCAAAGGAGAGCCAGAAACACGCGTCCACTCCCATCGTCGAGAGGCTCGGAAGTCACCTCGTAAAGTGCGAGAAGGGCCAGGAGTACGCGTTGATTGGCCATGGCACTTTTGAAACTTCTCGTCAGTCTTCCTGCAACTATTCCTTCCTCTATCCGCTAATGCACGACGTAGAACTGCACAGTTCCGTGATTGAAGGCTTTGCGGACGGCTTTCCAAACAATTGGGAGACAATATTGGCCAGCTCTCCCGTCTTCGTTCACGCTACTACATCAAAAGGAACAGAAAGGGACATCCTCCTCCCTTCCCGTCTCGTCTCCATCTCCCAATCTTACTCAGCTACCTCTCACCCACGTACAACTCTCTCCACCGCACTCCAGAACCACCGTTCCCACCGCTTCGTCCCTTCCACTCTCGCAGGTGCACCACCGCCCCCTCCACCAAAACAACCGATCTACATCTCGCTCGATCTCTCGAGCGAAGAAGAGAGCGAGGTGGAAGTGGGAGTGAAGAAGTCTGCGGTTTCGGGGAAGAATAATGGGACGAGTCCGAGCGAGGAGAATGAGCATGAGACGCCAAACACTACGCCGCCTGTCGAACATGAGAAAGTGCTGGAAGAGGAAGTGAGTGTGCCTAAGCGTGGACGGGGGCGGCCGAGGGGATCAGGGAAGGGAAGGGGAAAGGGACAAAGGAAAGGGCTTCTAGGGGAGAAAGCAGCGGAAGTGGATCAGACAAATGAGGTCAAGTCTACAGTGCGCGTGCCCAGGGGAAGGGGAAGAGGGAGAGGAAGAGGAAGAGGAAGAGGAAGAGGGGGGAGGAGCGCGAGCGCCGTTGAGGCAGAAGTACAAGAGAGAGAAACTGCTAAGGAGGCAGAAGAGACGAGCATCCAAGATCCCAACCTTCACCGTCACTCTCCTCAAACTCCACCTCCTCCGCCCCTCGAGTCCGAGTCACTGGAACTTTCCGTTAATACGATGCAGGAAGCAGTGTCGGGTGCTCCAGAGCTGGAAGCTGAAGTTGACATGGATATCTCATCACCAACACCTGTGGCTGAGACCCTTCCAGCAAATGCGCCGCCCTCCCCACCACCACCAGAACCAACAGTACAGCAACGAGAGAGGTCGCTCAGCCCCATCCCCGCTAACGTCGCAGCCAAGGAATCCGCTCACATACAACCAACGGTGGAGAAAGAATTAGAGACGTCGCTACCCCCTGTCCCAACGCAGGAGGAAGTGGTGATGGAGACAGTCGTATCAGCTGAAGAGACTGGGACCACCGTCCCGGATGGCAATACGGATGCACCGAAAGAGATGGGCGATTCCGTTCAGGGCGAGGATGTGACAGCGCGAACAGATGATGATGGAGAGGTGGAGCCCGTCACTAATCTCATGCCTGTGCCTGTCCCAGCGAGAAGAGCGACCCTCCACACCTGCCGATATGGAACTGACCCTCCCTTCCCCCCATCCTGAGCCTGAGCCGAGCCGGAAACACAAGACCTTACTCTCCCGGAGCTTCTTTCCGAACCTGAGACGGTTCTTGCTGCTACTGAAATGGAGGAGGGTGTCGCTACCACCACTGAAGCACTGCCGGAAACGGAGATCGTTCTTCCTTCTGCTGATCCGGAAGGCACCTCGCCTCCTAGGCCACAAGTAGAGCTTGAAGAAGAAAATGCGGTTCCAAGCAGGCGTGCAAGGAGCGCCGCCTTCGACGAGAATAACTTCCCTGGCACTCCAGCAACTACGATGACAGAAGACGATTTTAGTCCCTCTATCCTCCTCCTCAATCGCCCACAACCCGCTACCGCAGAAGTCACCTCACGGCGGGTACGCACACCGTCACCAACCCCGCACTCCATCGCCCGAAATCGCCACTCCCTTCCCTGCTTCAAAACGTTCTGTCAGGTTCGGCGGCTCCGAAATCCGTCACTTTGTCCCTCCTTCCACGGGAGGAACGACTGATTCTCTCTCGTCACCCCTGTCTTCTCCCGGTTCGGGGAACGAGGTGCAATCTGGTTCGACAGCTGACGAGGCGGAGCAAGAGGAAGGAAGTCGAGGTGCAGATTGGACGGATGAGGTGGACATCGAGGACGCTCCAGTGCAGAATCAACATCAACGCGTGCGCCAGGGTATGAGAGCAGGAAGCGGAAGAGAGGTCAGGAGTCGCCAGCTCCACCACTCGCGACTTCGACGGCGCGTTTGAGGTCGAAGTCTCCAGCTCCCTCTGTCGCTAACAAGTCTCCGTCGTCGTCCCGCAAGCTCACTAAATTGAGATCCAGACCACAAGAAGAAAAACTAACTTCGCCGCCGCGGCTGTCGAACAATTCACTGAAGGCGAAATCAAAGTCACCCCGCCGCAAGGCAGCAGAGCCCGGTCCCCTTACGTTGACGCTGAAGCAAACGAAAGATAGAGGGAAGTCGGTCCCCATCGGGCTTGTGCAGAGGATGAAGGAGAGATTGGAGAAGAACTTAAGGGAGGAAGAGGAGTCGGAGGTGCCGATGAGGAAGAAGCTGAGGTCGAATAAATGGACGAGCGGGATCGAAGGCGTGACAGCCGTCGAACCTCCTCCCGTCCCTGTCGAGAAAGAGGCTATGGTTCCAACAGAGTTAGCGGCGATCCAAGCTCCTTCAAGCTCCTCACCGGCTCTATTCAGCTTAACAAACGACCGCCCAGATCCCTCTTCACTGGAGGAAGAAAGGCTGCCAGATTCGGAGCCGGATCTCTTCGCTCCAGCTGCTGAGCCAAGTCCACATCCATCCCCGCGGAATGGGAACCCTATGCCGACACGAGAGGATGAAGGATTAGAAGATCCCGTTCCAGCCAGAGCTACTGGCCAGCTCCCAGAATCTGTATTACGAGATGTCACTCCTGCCGAAGTCGCAGATGCACCTTTTCCCAACCCTCTCACAAACCTCGACCATCGCACAGAGGATCTCGACACGAATGCGCCTCTTGCTAGAACAAGGGCTGAGGATCCTTTGGAGCAGGAGGTCAGCCTTGAAGAAGATGGAGGCATTCCCGGTGATGGCGCAGACGGAGTGGAGACCAGCTTCGATGATCATGCTCTACCTTTGCCAGAGGTGGAGGTGGAAGAGGAGGCGCCATACCAATCGTCTGGCCAGTCAGAGGTTGAACAAATCCCATCCCTACCTGCAAGTTCTAACGCGAAGGAGATCACTGTGGAGGAGGAACTTCCAGAGCAGGATGCAGGGGCACAAGATCACATTGTGTCTGCGAACGATGCTCTGCCTCATGTCGCTACCATACTAGCACCAGCCGTTGACGAAGAACCTGTACCGGAAGAGGATGATATGCAGACAACAGGAAAAGTTGGAGCAGTGGAGGTCTCGCCTACCGTTGTCAAGGTTCCTGCAGCTGTTGTCGAAGATGAGCAAGAGACAGAGGAAGAGCCCATTCTAAAGCCCCCGCGCGCACTGGTGAAAGGGAAAGGGAAACGCTTTTCCCTCCCCCTTCCCCAAGTTCACGAACCGGAAGCAGCGCAAACTCGAACACGCAAAAGGAAACGTTTCTCCCTTGGCGATGCACCAGCCATACCATCCGCTTCAAAAACACCTGTCAATCGCCGTTTATCTGCCTTTCAGCATTCTGGAGCAGACACTACTCCATCTCCTCTGTCAACCTCGACTCTCAAACGCCGTTTGGGCATCAACCCTGCAAACATTCTTCCACAGTCTTCATCGCAGACTCGAACAAGTGGCCGAAGGAGGGTGCAAACGGGAAATTGGTGGGAAATTGGACAGGAATGTGGAGCTAGGACAACAAAAGCTGATATTCAGAAACGGAAGCGGGACCAGGATGAGGATGATGCCGAGATCGAAAGGGAAGAGAGGGTTAAGAAGCGAAAACTGGAGCAGCGAAGGACGGCAAATGGGTCAGAGAAGAAGGCTGCGGGGTCGTCACTAAAGGCCATGGCTTCAAAACCATCCGGGCAACCTTTGGCGAAAAGGAAACCTCCACAGCGTCCAGCTGTTTCAGAAGAGGAAGATTCAGATAGTGACCGTCCCCGGCCTTCACCTCCCAAACATCCTAATTTCGCACTCTCACTTTCGCATCGGAAACGTCCACCTCCCCCTTCAAAACATCTGTCACATTCAGATGATGATAGCTCTCCACCTCCTTCCCCCGTAAAGTCGATAAGCACGAAGACTACCTCAGCCAAAACACAGTTGAGCCAGCTAAAAACTATCTCATCTAAACCAAAAACCATTTTCACTGCGCCTCCTCTAAAATCGCAGAACAGTCATTCCGCTCGCAAGCCACCGATCCGCCGAACCTCTAGACAAACAGGCGCCTCCTCGTCAGGAGAGTCCTCGTCTTCGAAAGATCTCCTCGACTTAGCAGAAAAGAAAAGGACGCATATCAAAGTACTGAAACATTCTCGTCCATCGACCTCCAGAGGACAGGAAGATCAAGAATCAGAATCAGGGAATGAGACAGACTTGATGGATCTCCTTTCTGCTCAACGCAAAACGAGCGGCCATGACAATTCAAAGGAGAGCGAGAGTGAGAGTGAGGAACGTCAACCGGAGCTCTCAATCGATGGAGTTATCCAGAGTGCTCATGCTTTTGCGAGAGGGAAGGCGAAAAGGGGTACGGTTATTTTACCCCGCGGGAGTGGCCCCGGTCGTGGGGCTGCAAGGGGAGGAAGGAAGGTGGCGCCTATGCCTCGAAGGCCGATTGCGTTGAGGTGAAGTTGTCTCGTTAGCCCTGTGGTGCGTTCCTCTGGTTTTTTTTGACAGCCGTCTGATCACCTTTGCCCAAACAGTTCTGCATCCAGAGTTTTGTTTGTCTCGTTCGAACGTCGAATCTTTGAGCCCATGTACGGTATCACTCGTTCCAGGCAATTTATGTATTCAATATGCGCGCAAATTGTCTACGAAATGCATTCCCTTGCACATCATGACCTCCATAATGACACCAAATGAGACGAGCCACAGTTCATCATAACAAAACAACGCATCAGTCGCACACCAAGACAATGTTGTTACATTTCCTCTTCGTTCGCATTATAGCCTATCGAATCCAAGAATTAGGTTGATTATGAGGCATCCATGTCACCTCTCGGTTTCTCTTTGCCCTCCTCAACCTCCATCCTCGCACTTCTGCTCCCAAATTGTATCGCCCTCTTTCTCGCCCTGGATGTCTCCACAAGTCCGAGCTGACTGGCCAAACACCTGAGGAGCAATTTATCGCCCAAGCCCTCCTCAAACCTCAAATCGCACTTCAACCAAATGGGCAAGGCATTGAGGTATTCGACCACACTGCCGTCGAGGAAGGGATACCGCACCTCCTTCCCGTGACAAGATATCACTCGATCATCCCTCCCAAGATTCCTCACCGAGATCCGATCCAAGTCGAGCTGCATCTCGTTGATGAGCGAACCCCAATCCCCTCCTAGTGTCAGGTGCGAGAGGTCACTGGGAGAGAAGGCGCGACGATGGCGCGAATATCCACCTAAGAGTTCATCTGCGCCAAGACCAGAGATGAGAACGCGAGCTTCTGATGTGTAAGGAGTTGAAACATCGGTCGATTCATCGTATATTGTTCCTTTCCCGCGCGCAGCGAAATAGAGGGCCATTGCTATGCTCTGTACCATATGTGTCATCAAGCGTTCATGGGAAGGGAGGGAAACGCACGAGATCCATGACCGATTTACTAGGCCACATCAACTCCTTAACTTTCTCCTTCTCGGTCAAACTCTCCTCATAAGGCACATCAATCTCGACCAGCCTCCACTGCCTTCTTGGTCGCAGCCTCCTCAGCTCGTCAAGGCTCGAACGGGCGTTGAGACGGTCGGGAACGTCATACGGTACTAGGGCTGCGATTTCACCCCCTTCACCAGAGAGTTCAGGGGCAGGAGAAGCGATAGAACTTGGAGGAGCAGACTCCTCAATTTCGTCTAGTCGTTGTAGAGAGTTGCCGTTTAAATTGGATGGAGGTGGCTGGGCGGTGGGAAGAGGAAGTGGAGAAGGGATGAATCCTCTTATGAGTTCGTCGAAATCTATATCCATTGAGATGCCCTCCCCTCCTCCCAGTCCTCCATCTGCTTTACCGTTTCCTGCTCCTCCCCAACCCGCTGATCCTTGTCCTCTCCGTGCTCGCTCCTGAGCATTTGCTTTTGCAGCGAGTGCACGAGGATTCTCGAATGCGACGTTTAAAAGGTCCACCCCTTCTTCAGCGGGGAGAAATTTGTCGACGAGGAGAGCGAGGGTAGTACAATCTATGCCTCCTGAAAACAGGACTGCAATTCGGGGCTCAGGCGGTTTGGGGCCGTTCAATCTCGGGACATCAGTCGTTCGCTTCCGTGTTGACTCCTCCAACACGCCAAGGAAGCCGGTTAATGCCTGCTGGAGCTCGGGAGTGATGGTCACTGTAGATGCGTCGAGGAAGGGGAGGAGGATGTTTGGATTGGAGGGGAGCAGAGTGGACATTCGATCAAAGGGATAGATGAGAATATCTTGTGTCCGCCCTAGCGATTTTGGATGTCGGGAGTAGTGACCCATTCCTCTTTTTCCATCCACCTACACACACTCGTCAATCACAAAATTGCGACAGAAAAAGTAGTAGGCATAAGAAGGCGAGAGGCACGCACAAGCCACGATTTACCCTTAAGATCGAGCAGATTGTAACAATGGACACAATCAGCTGGTACCTCCTCCCAATCTCCCAACGCATACTCCTTCCTCGTGGCAGTGCTAGAAAACAATAAATAAGGGTTGACAGCCGTCGGCCTGTGCATCAATAGCGATCGTCGACCTAATGGATCCCGACCGTACAGAATCCTTTTATTATAGGATTGGAAGTAGACGAATGCGTACGGCCCCTCGATCGAGCGAAGGATGGAAAAGAAATTGCCAGGACCTTCGGTTACGATGCGCTGGAA
>MU271272.1:99358-111675 GCA_021432655.1 Atractiella rhizophila
CTGGAATGAAGACAGCGAAGAGACGCAACTCTGGCAACTTCGATCTCCTTCTCGTTCGATTCGCCTCTGCTCAAGAAGAACGAGGACCTCAGTGCTTTTATCCTTGCCCTTCTTTCTTGGACCCCTGATGGTCTTCTGGCTGACGACATTATCGCCTTTGGCAATAACTCCAGCCTTCCCCATTCAGAGGATTCTGCTGTGCTTGTCACCTCAATCTTAAAAGTCGGACTTGCTGAAAATGTTGATGATACTCTTACACACACCTCACGATTGCGCATGCTGGCCCCAATTCGTGAATATATCAACCCGTTTGGTGTTGGGTCCTCTTCCTCCTTTCAAAGTCACTGCTTTATCGCTCAATCCCTTGACTGAAGGTCTCATTGAGAAGGCTGGTAAAAGTTTTCGACAGTTTGAAGATGATGCTGAACGGATCGGACTGTTGACTTTTCGCAACGATTTTCCAAACCTTGAACACATACTTCTAGCTGCCTTCAAACATCTCAAAGATCCAACGATGGGATTCAATTTCATCATCAAAATTTGGAGATTTCTATATCTTCAAAGGCTCCTCTCAGCGGCATTGATCCAGAGTGCTTTATCCTGCAAGAAGCTTACATCACCTCCAGCAATCACAGCCGAATTGAAACAGGGTTCTTGGGTTATGTTTCCAACAGAAAGGGAACCCACAACAGGCAATGAAACAGTTTGAGGAGGCAAAGCAGCTGTATCTGGTGGTGGAAGATCGGCAAGGCCTGGCCCACTGCATTCGCAGCATGGGGGAGATCGAGCAGCGCTGTGGGAAGAATGAGGAAGCACTGAAACAATTTTGAGGAGGCAAAGCAGCTGTATCTGGTGGTGGAAGATCGGCACAGCCTGGCCCACTGCATTCGCAGCGTGGGGGAGATCGAGCAGCGTCGTGGGAAGAATGAAGAAGCCCTGAAACAGTTTGAGGAGGCAAAGCAGCTGTATCTGGTGGTGGAAGATCGGCAAGGCCTGGCCCCACTGCATTCGCAGCATGGGGGAGATCGAGCAGCGTCGTGGGAAGAATAAGGAAGCCCTGAAACAGTTTGAGGAGGCAAAGCAGCTGTATCTGGTGGTGGAAGATCGGCAAGGCCTGGCCCACTGCATTCGCAGCATGGGGGAGATCGAGCAGCGCTGTGGGAAGAATGAGGAAGCCACTGAAAACAGTTTGAGGAGGCAAAGCAGCTGTATCTGGTGGTGGAAGATCGGCACAGCCTGGCCCACTGCATTCGCAGCGTGGGGGAGATCGAGCAGCGTCGTGGGAAGAATGAGAAGCACTGAAACAGTTTGAGGAGGCAAAGCAGCTGTATCTGGTGGTGGAAGATCGGCAAGGCCTGGCCCACTGCATTCGCAGCATGGGGGAGATCGAGCAGCGCCGTGGGAAGAATGAGGAAGCCTGAAACAGTTTGAGGAGGCAAAGCAGCTGTATCTGGTGGTGGAAGATCGGCAAGGCCTGGCCCACTGCATTCGCAGCATGGGGGAGATCGAGCAGCGCTGTGGGAAGAATGAGGAAGCACTGAAACAGTTTGAGGAGGCAAAGCAGCTGTATCTGGTGGTGGAAGATCGGCACGGCCTGGCCCACTGCATTCACAGCATGGGGAAGATCGAGCACCATCGTGGGAAGAATAAGGAAGCCCTGAAACAGTTTGAGGAGGCAAAGCAGCTGTATCTGGTGGTGGAAGATCGGCACGGCCTGGCCCACTGCATTCACAGCATGGGGGAGATCGAGCAGCGTCGTGGGAAGAATGAGGATGCCCTGAAACAGTTTGAGGAGGCAAAGCAGCTGTATCTGGTGGTGGAAGATCGGCAAGGCCTGGCCCACTGCATTCACAGCATGGGGGAGATCGAGCAGCGTCGTGGGAAGAATGAGGATGCCCTGAAACAGTTTTGAGGAGGCAAAGCAGCTGTATCTGGTGGTGGAAGATCGGCACGGCCTGGCCCACTGCATTCGCAGCATGGGGGAGATCGAGCACCATCGCGGGAAGATTGAGGAAGCACTGAAACAGTTTGAGGAGGCACAGCAGCTCTATTTAGCCCTTGAAGATGTGGGAGGTCAACTCAATTGTCTCTACAGTACTGCTTCTGTTTTCATTCAGGGCTCTCAGTTCATGAAGGCGATTGCATTTTATGAGCAAGCAATCATTGTGAGTCAGACAGTGGCCGCCTACTTGGAGGCATTCAGCAGAGAGAGAATGGCTCAACTACTCTTCCTATTGTCAAGGTATGCTGAAGCGAGGGAGGAAATTGTGAAAGCTCGTCAGCTTTATACAGAATGCTGTGCAGCTTCAGACATTGAAGACTGTGATAACTTGCTGGATAGAATTGGAAAGGCAGAAAAAGCAACAGGTGTTTTACAAGAACCTGCTACAAAAGAGGTTTTGAAATTGCAAGGTATTACTAGATTGTTTCGGTACATTTCGCCTCACAGTCTCTGTACAAACTGATCTTCTGTAGGGTTAAAGCTTCAGGCAAACGAAACAAGTCCATCATAAGGGAAAAGGAATCTTTTGATTGAAACTCTGTGTATAATGCATTATGTTTCACCCTATATGCCATGGACAGTGGAGGAGTATTACTACCACGTGCCACTTTCTTGTCACGATTACATCTTGTACAAATTGGCACCTGTTCACCGATTTGCATCTCCTATTGCCCATTCACATTCTATGTGAATTGTCATCAATTCATCTGTGTGCACTCCTATCCCCACTTTACATCTCCCATCACCTGTTTGTGTTCTGTGTAGGTCGGCACTCATTCGCCTATTTGCACTCCCATCGCTGGTTTGTACCTCCTATCACTACTTGGAGCAATATTATTTTCTCTCCTCTTATCGACCCCACATAATTCCACTGTTGCTTTCCCTTTTGATTCTCTACATGTTTCATATACTCTCCTCTAACTTTGTAGCAGTGTTATTCCACTTGTATATAGATTAGATAGCAGTGGAGGTGATTACAGAGTATTCTCTTAGGTTCATCTCTACTACAGGTTAGTCTTCTCATATCATGTTATGCTCTTAGGTTCATCTCCAGTACAGACATATACTAGTCGATGACCATACCCTACCAAGACATCAGTTCTGAATAAAACAGATAGTTGTTAGAGCAGACACTATCTACAGTCGCCAATCAGTGGTATAGCTGTATGTCAGGCTTGCCCCTACGCATTACCGAAATGCACCATTTGAAGTCATGTGACCTACTTTCACCACGTCATAGGATCACGTGCCTGCCCATCGCCGCTTTGCTCATGTTCGCGCTGATCGCCACCTTCCCCTATCTCACACGAATCGCCGCTCAGCAAACCTTACACATTTCGCCAGTCTGCACTGTCTCCATTATTGCTTTATTTTCCTTTCTCACTTGTACTGCTCAGTATGTCTCATTTCCGAGTATTCCCTTTATTGCTTTCCTGATCTAGCTATCTTACATGTTTCAAGAAACATATGCTACAGTTTATGGCAGTGCCTTTACATATGTATATATACATGAGGATTGTCAGGTTTGCATCTTACGCAAATCGGCGCCCGTTCGCCGGATTGCGTCTCCGATCGCCCATTTGCGTTCCCTGCAAATCGGCGCCCGTTCGCCACTGCGTCTCCCGTCGCCTATGTGCACACAGTGCAAATCGGCGCCCGTTCGACACTGCGTCTCCCGTCGCCTATGTGCACACAGTGCAAATCGGCGGCCGTTCGCCCATTTTGCACCTACATCACCACTTAGCCCAATTGTGCCTATCCTCCTCTTATTAACTCCGCGTAATCCCACTGTCACTTCCCCTTTTAATTCTCTTACATATTTCATGTGCTCTCCTGTACGCTCTGTGGCAGTGTTATTCCGCTTGTATCTATAGATCAGAGAGTAGTGGAGGTGACCTTAGAGTATTCTCTTAGGTTTATCTCCACTACAGGTTAGTCTTCATGTCATATCATGCCCTTAGGTTTATCTCCACTACAGACGCATCGCCTATCGGCGACCGCACATAGTGTCAGCCCTAACAAGTGGCAACCGGGCGCCAATTCGCGTAGAATGCAAACGGGCGACCGGGCGTTGATTTGTGGGGAACGCAAATGGGCAATAGGAGATGCAATCTGGCGAATAGGTGCCGATTTGCGCAAGATGCAAACCTGTCATCGGGAAGGCAACAGAGGAAATAATCAGAAGTAAGAATGATGAGAAGAGCAATACAAAGGGATGTCAAGATTGGTGCAGACCAGTGAAATGAATGGGATATACTGAGTGGAGCAGAGCACAGGCATATGCAAGATGATGATTGGCAAGAGTGTGAACTTGCGAAGTAGGAAAGTAGGTCACGTGACCTTGACTGGTGCATTTTGGAATGAAATAGGAGCTCTGTATCTTTGCTAATGCTCCCCAATCACATATAAGTGAATGTGAGTAAAGTAAAGATATTTGATTAGAGAAAACAGAAAGCAAAATCAAGAGCCATGTTTATAACTCCAGGCCAGTGGTGAAGTGCACATGTTTGGCCGGCATCCGGAACACAAAACAAACAATTGAGATTGGTGTCAGCACACCTATCTCCCTCTCTCCCCTCTATTGTATCATTAATCTCCAACGGTTCAGGTAGTCAGGATTTCGGCTTAGCATTGTCCTTACGGTATGCTATCTGACACGTCACATTCCCACACATCTTTATGTCCACCCTGACAGGTGATTAGTAAGGGCACCAATCTGCGGAGTAGGAAAGTAGGTCACATGGTATAGGCAAGCACATTTCGATAGTGTATAGAACCAAGCCTGACAATAATATCCCAAATGGAACAGTTAACTTGTGAATATTTGAGGACCTAAACCTGAATATCCACTCAGGCAAAATAGTGAAGACACCATTATGGACAACATCAAGTTGGACTTCTAATCAAGCTTGTTAGCCTTTATGAAGGCTGCAGCATTTGACACAGGAAGGCATTAACACCAGTAGGAATTGGGCCAAACATCAAACCTGCTTGACAGGTTTGCCTCATGGCTCTTCAAGCTTTAAGCCTCCAGGTTTCAAGTTGACCTCTTGCATACAACTTGAACACTGCTGACGTACCCCATCCTGTCTGTACATACTATCACGTGACAACCATACACCAAAGACGGGCATGTGTGAGGCAAATGATCTATTTCACTTCATCACCAACCAGATTACATACTTCCCCTGCAACGCATAACTCCGCAACCAAGTTTTTTAATTCAATCTGAACAAGGAAATGTAGACAAAGGCCACTTCAAGATAGAGCAAGGACCAACAGAAAACTCCATCTTAACCTTAAATAAGAACACAATGGCGATTGGACAAGATAGGTATTGGGCAAGATAAAAGGAAATAGGGCAACATAGGACTTAGGAAACAATGTAGGAGATCAGAGGATGAGGAAGGAAAAGAGGTGGAGCTAGGTGGAGTGCTGGAAGGAGAGGAAAGCTATAAAAGGGAAAGTTTAGAGGGAGATAACATTCCTCACTCATGCTGTGAGCATCCTGCACCTTCATTTGACTTCTTACTTAATTCTCTCACCCTCAGGTTGTTCTTATTGTAGAACGTCATAATAATTATTTTGCTTTTCAGAGCCTTTATATACTTGTGGCTACTTCTAGAATCTTCAAGAAAAGTAAGACAAGAAAAAACGAGGACTTGTGGCAAAAGGGAACGTTCTAGAATTGCCACTCAAGTGAGATGGCAGGATGAGTCATGAATGACAACACAGGTGCTTGCTTTGGGTACTTGGGTCAATTATAGTGTTGAAAAGCTCATTTTGTTTTTACAATTGCAAAACACCTGTTTACAATCCTAGTTCTTTTTCCCTAAGCTGCTTAGGTGTCTGCCCACCACACGTTTATTCCCAATTTCAAACTCTCCCTCTAGTCCAGGATAAGCGACTTCACTGCAAGCAGATGCAAAACGCACAAAATATTCCTCCAACCTCTTTTCTTTTCGATATGATGAGAGGCTTACCCCTTCAACAGGAGATGGTAAAAATTGCCCTTCTATTTTTCTAACGCACTCTGTGTTGTTTTTCTCTGCTGCTTTGTTAACCTCAAACAAATGTATTACGTTTGGCTGAGCTCTTGCAAACGCATGAGCAGCAGAAACACAAGAACAGGTGTTTATATACATGAGAGCTTGTGGCAAATAGAAAGTTCCAGAACGTTCATGAACAAAGTATTACTAACATTTTACACATCTCCAACACTCTGTACCATTTCTTACTCGTCTCTCCTCAGCATCCAGCACTTGCCTACCAAGATCTGTCACGTTTTTTTGTCATCATCATCGGCTGTCATCAAGACACCTCCGTGTTTGTTTCTTAGTTCTCGAAATAATTCACCATTCCACGACATCTCCGTCAAATCCACTTGGCCGCCTCAAAATTGCCCTTCAGGGCACTTGTTTTATAGCTAGGAGCCGCGGGGTTGAGACTCCTTTCAGTGTGTCGGTCGTAAGAAGGTTACATTCTTCATTTTCGTGGCACCATCACTCGGCTAGTTGTAAACGACCAATCCAGCCTCCAGCAACGCTTTGCTGAGCCTTCTTATCTTATCGTATTGGCCCTCAGAACAAGGGTAATCGGTGAGTATTCCTCTTGCAACGGGGATTCGGGTGGTATGCTGGTAGGCCTGTCCATTCAGAGTGTCCTAAAGCTTAGCAGGACCCCACTCTGACCATATGCACCCTATGGCCTCTTCGTATCTCATAAATCCTTGGAAATTGATGATTTATCCAGTTCTCCCACCGTCTATAAAATGACGTCTCTTCACTCTCGCCCAAAGCCTTCCCTCGCCTCAAAATTCTCACTTCTCAACTCTTCGAACGGTGCGGTTATGGAAAAACTCAGCAACGGACGAAATTCTCCTTTGCCGTTGCCGATCCCTCGAAATTCTCGACTTTCACGATGGTTCAAGCCACTTCCAGTCTACGTCCCTCTCATCCACAGATGGGTTGAGGTTCCGGTCCTCTACTTCTTTCATCCGACATCCATTCCTCTTATCCCTCCCTCACTCCCCAATCCTCAGCACTCACGTCCTCTCACTTTCGGTGCGAGACCACCGGACACGTACCCTTTTTTTTATTACTCACCCATTCGCACGATCTTCGCTCTTCTCACCACTCTCGTCCTTTTCGTGATTGCCGCTCTGTTTTCTTTCTCGTTCCTCAGGGTTGTTCTTTTCGGAAAGAGTCGTCATCTGCTATCGGACCCCTCGACATTAGTAATCTCGAAGGAGGAAATTCGGAGGATCTGGGAACACGAGATTGCGTCGGGTCACTATCCTAGCTGGAGAAGGATCCCTCTCAACTCTGGTATCAATAGTACGCTTCGTAATCCTGGACTTCCGAGAGATGGATCGGTGTTATCCAAGAACGTTGCTGTGCCCATAGACGAGGGAAAGATTCAAGGACCTGCATTTCAAAAGGACGGCCGCAACCAGCTCGGACCTATGAGAGCGCAAGGACTCTTCGATGCTGCTCAATTCACTGTTCCCGTTGGACTTCCTCGCGAATATCTTCCTATTCCGCAACTCAAAACGTTTGCACCTCAAAATGCGTCTCAAGCGCCTGCATATCCTCCTAGGCCATTCCCTAATTCGATTTTAGACTTGGATATTGTCATGGATTATTGCGATTTCTCGACCAATCAGTATGTTAGGGATTGCTTGGAGATTCTTAGGATGGGAGCGGGGTTGGATGTGAATAAAAGAGCGAGGAGGGGGAAGGCGGATAGGTGGAGACATCTTTATTTCGAAAAGTCGACAGCGGAGGTGGAGCAGGAAAGCTGGACGCCTACCACTGCGGCCACGACCACAGCCGATGATTGGACGCAGGTCGATATGCTTGGTCTTCTCGCCAACGATACGGATTTCGAGTCAACCATTCGACGCAGACAGGCTGATACGTTGAAGAAGCTCCAGGACCACTCGATCGGCGTCACTCCTAAAACCTTCACTCCTCATCCATCGCATCCCACCGCTGACCCTACCTGCGACCCGGATCACCCGAAGATCTTTCATATTTTCTGGACTGGACCTTTCACTGATAAGCCTTATATCGCCCTCTCCTCCTTCCTCTTCACCCAAAATCTCGGTCTCCACATCGACCCTCAGGAAGACCAAAACAGCAGAGCGAAGTCTGACTTTCTTGCTAAAGTCTGTCGTCCGCAGCTTTGGATCTGGTGCAATCCCGGCCCTGCTTCTCTCCTCCCATCAGCGAGTGTTGAGAAGATGTACGAGACACTGCAAGACAATCCGTGGTCGGCACCGTTCCTCCATCCGAGGTTTAAAGAGGTGATCAAGTTCAAGTTGTGGAATACGACTGAACAACTCGATGCGATTCCCGAGCTGAAAGAACATTGGAGGGGCAAGCCAGTATTCAACAGTGGTGGAGTAAAATATTCGAACCCCGATGAGAAGAAGAAGGCAAAGTCCTCCCCGACTACTTCTCCAATGGCCGCGGTGGCCGTGGGTGCGAATGGAGAGGAGGAAGCGTTGAGCGGTGAAGAGTTGGGCAGGTTTGGAGAAGCAATGAAAGGAGAGGACGCGATTGCTCAGGACAACGCGATCGCGGAGGAATTGAAGACGGTCTCGATCGATTGGGATCAAGCTCATCCAGCTATCGCCACCTTCTCCAACTCGAGCCCTCCACGGAAGTCGACAAACACGTCTCGCTCCGCAACGTCACCCGCTGAGCCCACAGCTGGTGCTGATGACCTCTTCCATCGCGTTGGTTCCACGTCCTCTCAGGGATATGACCGATTATCTACCGTCTTGTCCGACATGGTTCGTTTTGTGGTCACTTATCGATTCGGAGGCATCTACCTCGATGCTGATACCGTCCTGTTGAGAGATTGGGAAGAGTTGTGGGGATGGAAGGGACAATTTGCTTACCGGTGGTCGAGGCTTGAAAGTTATAATACCGCCGTGCTCAAGCTCAATCGGAACAGTGCGATGGGTAGCTTCCTCTTCAAAACTGCGTTGCAGAATGGTCTCGATTTCCACCCAATGACGATTAGCAAATATACGAAGGATGCCTATGTCGAACCACTCCTGTTGCGGCTGCCTGATGCCCTTTTCGATCCGGCTTGGTTGAATGTACGTGTCACCCTGCGGAAAAAGGAGTTGACTAAGAGCTCGTGTTTAGACGGAATACTATCAAAGAGACAGACCTCCATTCCCTTACTTCAAGAGGTTCGAAGACTTTTTCGGTATGCATCTCTCTGTTCCATTTTGTGCAGTGTAACGCTAATGCGTGATGTTAGATACTCCGAACGAAGAGGACGCTGTCCCGGCCGTTGCGGGAATGGAAGGGTTCTTTAAAGGTGCATTCTCGTACCACTTCCACAATTTCTGGTGCGCATCTTTATTGCTTTGCTCTGATGGTTGTATTGACTTTGTCGTTTAAGGTGGGAGCCATTTGATCCACGACGTTCATGGCCGGACCTTGGACCTCGATTCATCGCTGGCGAGCGAAAGGCACGACGCAAAGTCAAGTCACTCACCGCTGCAGGTCGCCTACATGCCGAATCAGCTGGACCAACAGGCGTTTCAGTTTCATCCAGTGACCCTGTGGTTGCGCCGCTCCAAGAGGAGGACGATGATGACAGCATCATCGATTGGCGCGACGATGTTTCCGATGACGAAAGGGATCTTGGATGGGCGACGGTCTTGAAGCGCACTTTTGAGGCTTATCTCAGGGGAGAACGACCCAATTATTATGGAGAATGGTTAGACTGGGGAGAGTGATTTTTCATTAGTGGTTCAAGGAGGACGGACTTTTATCACGAAGTCAGTGTGGAAGTGGGTAACGTAAAAACTGTTTTAAAGGATCTTTCAGTTCTTCTTTCAGGTTTTGGGGGACTGGTTTCGTGAGGAGAGCTTAGCGAGCTCGAACTTGAACTTTCGACTTCTCCTTTCATTTATAAGTCTTCTAGATGTTCATTCTATACCTTCTCTACCATTCAATTGATGTATAAATGAGATATTGGACTTTGGGCAGCGGAGTGAGGATGGTCAGGTGACGTGCCAACGCTTGTTATTGTTAGAGTTCGATCCGAAAGGGAAGGCTCGATGTGGGCCAAGATTAGCTCATGGGACTGTTTCTAGCGCTTAGAACTTGAGGACCACCGACTTCCCCAGTAGAAGCCTGCAGAAGCCTCAACGAGGCAGGCAGGCGCTCTAATTCATAGAACTTATTTATACGGGCGACTCCCTTCTTTACTGCTCGAACTTGGCTGAAGGAACCAAGGATGGACATTTCGAACTTGCTCTCCAACCGCCGAAATAACCAGCCAGTCGCTTTCGACTCTCCAGACATGAATTACACTCCCATTTCCTCCCCTAATCTAGCCACTCTTTCTCCAGCCACTTTGGCGGAATCTACGAGGAGTGCGAGACGAGAGAGCAGCATCATTTCCACCGATCCAGATTCAGAGACCGACGTGTTTTTCGATGGGAATGAGAGGTATAGCTTGGACAGTGATTTTAGTGACAGGCCAGAGTTCAGGGTTATTGGGCCGAATAGTGTCGAAGGTGAGGGTTCCAATGAGGGAAGTGGGGAGACGGAGCACGAGAGCGAGGATACCATCCATGATTTTGGAAGGTTCACCACTCCACGAGCGACACAGAAGGAGAGAGAACCGAGGACTAGAGTCGCTACCAATAGCACTGTTGGGTCTATGTTCAGCGTGGAAACTCCAGCTTTACGCTCGCAGGAAGTGCTCCTTTCTCTTTCCCTCGCCAACGAAACCTCGCCCACCTCCAATTCTCTCGTGCCCTCTTCTCCTACGCCCTCCCAGCAAACCTTCTCCACAAACTCGTCCACCACCCCAACCGCCGCCCAATTTCCTCACATTCCTTCCCGGCCGAAATCTTCTGCTAGCACTGCGGAAGAGGACTTCAGCGACCTCGATAGGCGGCTTCAAGAAGATGAAGAGCTTCTACGGGTGCGGGACAGAGATGACGAGGAGGCGTTGAGCAGGAAAAAATCCTTCCTCGGTCCAAGGATGCGAATCGTTTCACCTGCGCCATGGGATAATAGCGATGAGGATATTGAGGCCGAGCCTGTGCGGGTGCGGAAAGATAGTACGAAGAATGGCAAAAAGAGCTTTGAGATTGCGGCGTTGATTGAGAAGGAGAGGGAGCGGAAGCTCAAGGCGACGACGACAAGTGCTGGTGGTTTGGCAACTTCGGCTGCTATGACCACTTCAACCTCTACCAGCACGATTACCTCCGTGCAGTCCTCCAATACGCTGACAAGTGCTCCTACGAGAAAACTACCGCGGCCCCCTCAAGAGTTCGATAAGGACAGCTCTTTCTTGGATTTCTCGGATGCCAAGGAAGCGACGGCAGTTCGCAAGATAAAAAAGTCGACGTCTTCGACCTCCTCCGGCTCGATTTCTTCTGTCGTGCGAGAACCTCGAGCAAATGAAGCGAGGGAGCACAAGCGTTCTTTCACATCAGCGTCCACGAAGTCATTCGCCTCCATATCATCTAAAACCTCTGCTGACCTCCTCAGCAATCCTACTCCAAGAATGCCGAGTCGTCAAGGATCTTCTCTGTATCTCCATGAAGGCAGGAACGATTCGAGCTCTAGCATCCCTGGTTTATCAGGAGACGACAGCGATCGGCGATCTCCGCGAATGAAACGCAAGTCCTCTGCGTCAACGCTGACAAACATTTCCCTCAGTAAATCAAAGTCCACTTCTCCCCGTCGAAGAAGCAACACCGTTGTGTCTTCCTCCTCCATACCGCTTGATGATGAAGTGGTGCCGCCATTGCCCAGTCCGGGACATCCGGGACTTGGGAGGAACAATTCTGTTCCCGATGCGGGAGTGGGAAACGGACTTCCCACGACGATCTCTTCCCGCTCGACGACTTTCGAGATCGTGGCTCCAGGAACCTCCATTGTTCCCCCTTCTTTACCGCGAAGTTTGTCCTCCAGTCGCAACATCCACAAACTTCAGCTCCACGTTCCTTCGCCCAACGGTGATACGATAGCGGAAAACTTTTCTTCCAAGTCTAACGGTTTCCTCGACAAGCCTCCCCCGTCGCCTATCACCCCGTCCAACGCCAGACTTTCTAGTGCCCCCAAGAGTGCGCCAGCCAACATAACGGCCTTCAAAAACGTTGCGCTAGCGCCACTTCGAACGAAAGATCTGCAGAACGACGCGTTGAAGGAGAAAGAAGTCTCGCCTAGTCCTCAGAGCGCGGTTTCCACTTCCAAACGTCGAATAGCAGGAGGAATAGATAAAGATTCTATCAAGCCTCCTACTCCTGGACCCAGTGCCGCGTTCAATG
>MU271273.1:0-111132 GCA_021432655.1 Atractiella rhizophila
GCTCCAATGGGAAGAATAAAGTAGAGGCCACTTGACAACCATTCTTCATCAATCTTGTGACCCTGTGCCCAACAATGGATAACCGCAGAACAGTGGCTATTATCTTGAGATCGATGTGGTTGGGGATAATGAACACGGGAATCAGGGAGAAGCTCCAGCAGTACTAAACCTGCTCAATTACATCTTATCCTCTGGTAGTGGATTTTACGTACAACAATCCTGGGCAGTAGAATTCGTAGGCATCCAATAAGGATAAGTACCTGGCCAGTGCATCCAATGTGAATGATCAAAGCTGGGAGACATCTTTTCATAAAGAAGCAGATGCTCAATGGTCTCTAAGTGACATCGGCGCGGAAGTGTTATCCTAAAGTGATTCTGATTGCTTTCTCGGACTGCTGCGTCATAATTGGCTGTGCTTATCCAGATTGGAAGTTGTGACGCTGGTTTGATTGCAGAACATCAGATTTCATGTTCATGGCCAAATCTATCAACACCCTGGAAGAATATATAATATTATCTTCAGGGTTGGTGACTGAGGAATAAACTCACACTCTCAAGTTTCGCCATGATCAACTTCTCGTTGCATGTAGGACAGATCTTCTCATATTTCTTAAGCAGCACAGCACCATACCAACTATTCAGCTCATCAGGCATGACAAGGGATATAATCAGACAACATACTTAGCTGTCTGCTCTTCTAAACTCCAGTCAAGAATTGTACGACCAAAATAATCTTCACGGAGTTGAAAGAGAGAATGTGTATCGTTGAGATTCGGAAAGTAAGAGGTGTACTCCTTAAGAAGTGCCCAATCAAAAAGAGAGCAGGGTTTTCCGAAGCCATGTGAGCTACACAGAAGGGGATATCGGCGCCATAATGGAGCCGTATTGCGTAGAGAAGTTGTAGAAACACCTTGATCGTCAAGGTAGGGATAAGATATTAAATCGGACTCTTTGAGAGAACCAGATGAGCCCTTGTGTACACCCTGAAGCTATTTCGAGCCTTCAGTGTGCAGTAGCATGGTCAAAGAAACTAAACATACCTCAGATGCAGGCTCAGCTACTTTACCATTAATATCATTCAATCCTCTCAAGTCGATCCGGAAACCAACTGATCCATCCTCTGTACTTGGCAAGTACGGCCAGGCCACTTTGGTTTTAACTACCAAATTGACATTTCGCATTGTCCCCTGCCTAACAAACTTATTTCCTAGATACCGGGTGTCCCCTGTTGCTCGAAAAGAGCTCCAGTCTGCTCCTTTTCCCACAAGATACCCATCGAAGCCTGAGTAGACAGAATAGTTGGTTTGAAGGGCGGCGAGAGGATCTTGAGATGAAATGTGAGGAGGCAGGTGGTCAGGAATCTTGCGTGTAGCCAGTGATTGAGCCTGACCAACAAGATCTAGTCCATTGAAGATAAAGGAAATGGGTTGATTTTTGGAGCTAGACAGAGCAGAGGAGGTCAAGGAGGTCCGAGGACGTTGAATGCTTCAAGGGTTGGATTGTCGGAGAGGAGAGATGTGCTCCAGCCCACGCTTTCCTGTAATAGGAAGAGGAGGAGTTTGAGGGCGGGTTAAGGTTGCTGAGGATGGTGATCTATTAAAAAGCCCATTACTTATAAAACAGCATGTCATACCTGACATCGACGCATCAAAAAGACCTTCCACTACACTGTCAGCCTCTATTGAGTCTCTGAGACCTTTTATCAACCCGTCAGTATCATTAAACCAACAATAGGGCCACATTACCCTCTCTGAATTGTCTAAACCATTCCGCATCAAAGCCTTCCATGTCGCAGCTTCGTTCCTCCTTGCTCCTGGAATCAAGGAGAGCAGATACCGTGGTTGGGCACTATTGCCTTCTGAACTTTGGTATTGAATAGAGAATAGATTATGTTAAGTTTGTCTTTGATTTGCGCCTGAGCTTATTCAGAGCGCAGAAAGACATGGTCCCTCTTTCAAAGCCGGAGCAGCTTTGAGTGAAGTGCATTTTGAAATAAAAGTATGATATTTTCATTAAACTACCAATCTACGTCCGCACACTCCCACTCCTTTGCACTCTGCCCTCAAGTACTGTCATAATCTTATCCAACTTCATCTCCAAAACATTCAATCGGTCCTTTATCGTTGGACCATCATCCCTCTTCCTCTTTTTCTCCACTAATGGCGACAAGATACCGGATGAGGAGGAGGAGCCGGAGGGTAATGGTGAGGCAGAAGTTAAGGGCTTGGGGTAAGGTATGTAGCGATGTGACAAAGGCATCAGTTCCTTCTTAATCTTCAGTCCAAAGTCCGGCATTGGAGCATCTGCGAGGGTATGAGCTTCATGGATGATTGGTGGAGTAGAAGGAATAAGTGTACCTTCTGTTGGCCAAGAGAGAGAGGTATGCGATAATGGATGCGAGCTGGGGTGGCGCTGGCGCTTGCCTGCAGGTATTTGAACAACACAGTCCCAAATAAGAGATGGACTTACTCCACAGGTCTTGCAAATGATGGCTAAGGCGATGAGGTCGGAGACGAGCTGTGATGCGTTTGAACTTGTGGACATATTGTCCATGGCTGTCATTAAAGCCGTGACAACGCACAAACTGGGTATTGTTGTAAATGGGGCTTCGTCGACTTGCTTTCCCCTGTGGCAACCTCTTACCCCAATAACGTGCATATAAAGTATCACTCACTGGTCCAAACAGCTTTACCACTGGCTCTCCATCACAACCGCTGTACCCGCATTCCTCCTCCACACGAAGATCGTTAACAGCCCACAATGAAATCCAAAGTTTGCATTGTGCTGTCTCCACAGCAAGGTGCTGCTACCTGTTCCTCCGCCTCCACCTGAAGAGCTACGAAAGCTTTTTACACATGACAATACAACAGGTAAGTATTTCTATTCAATTTTTTTGCATATACATATCTGAGAGGAACAATCATTATAGAGTCAATGGCATTTCGAGAGCATATCAGGATATTCAATAATGCTTTTGCATTTACATCCTTAGGCGTCTGCCAGGTATCAATTCCTGGACATGGTCCCTACTCCTTCAAAATTCAGGGAGAGCTGTGCCACCTTATTGGCACTCTTTTACCACAACAAGAAGGATGTGAAACATTTGCACAGGTCTACATTACAGATTCAGCTGTACAGACTGAACGAAGAGTTGGCAACACTTCAATATCACTGAATCATAGGACGCTTGAACACCTTCAGGCTATGCTCTTCCGTGTCAACCCATATCCCAGGATCTACAAATTTGCAAAAGAAAGAATGGAACAGGATCCCACTACAACACTACATCTTCACACAGTCGCCCCACGAGATAGGGACCCAAGACGCTACAACATTCCTGTAGCCAGTGAAGTTGCTGTAGTGATGGTAGGAGACGGTAACAGAGAAGAATATGGAGTGGCCAGAGATATTGTCATCCAGCTCAGGGCAACCAGGACCGGTAGCAACTTACAGCGTGTGAATGAGCTTAACTCAAATTATCTTCCACTTCGTTTTCCTCTTCTGTTTCCATATGGCGACCAAGGATGGCATCCGCAGATTCCGTATTGAGACCTGCCTGCAGATCTTCCTCCTCACGAGCGAGAGCACTTCAATGATGACGGCATGCAAGTTGGTAATTCTGGGGTTCGACAATGTGTCAGCCAAATGGAGTTCTATTGCATCAACGAAATGATATATTCTCACTCCCTCTCTACGGTGGTCGGCTACTGCAAGAATTGGTAGTCGATGCTTATGCTCAAATTGAGGCGAATCGACTCCGCTATCTGCGGTTCAATCAAGTCTATTCTTCGAGGCGAGGTGTATCAAGGTCTTACGGACGCCCTTGCAGAAGGCTATTCTTTAGAAGATATCGGGAGGCGGACTATATTACCATCAAGTTTCACTGGCAGTCCACGTTCAATGAATCAGCTGTTCCAGGATGCAATGACTATAGTTGGTGCCAAAGGACCCCCAAATATCTTTACAACCTTCACTTGCAACCCACACTGGGCAGAGATCACGGAAGCCCTCCTACCAGGACAAAAACCAGAGGATTGACCAGATTTGGTTTCAAGGGTTTTTCGACTGAAGGCTCTGGAGTACATCAAGGATTTAGTGGTACGACAGATCTTTGGAAGGGTTATCAGATATGTCTGGGTCATTGAATGTCAGAAGAGAGGTCTACCACATGCCCACATCATGTGGATGGCATCAACGATCACGTGATTCAGTGGCTCGAATCCATGGGAGATCGGGTATATTATAGCGCAGATCAAATTATACATGACGAGGGAGATCTCAGAAATCGCTTCTCTGTTGAGTACCTGAATACCCTGGAGATATCTGGATTCCCTTCACATCGTTTACACCTCAAGACGGGTGCACCCATCAATCTTCTGTGAAATCTCAATCCATCTGTGGCCTGTGCAACGGCACGCGGCTCATTGTTACTCAGCTTCTCCAACGAGTCATCGAAGCAACCATCATTACAGGTGCACACAGTGGCGAATCAGTTCTCATTCCTCGAATTGGCATTGACAGTGCAGTATCAAACCAGCTTCCTTTTCAAATTCCGGCATTTTCAATTCCCTGTGCGCTTAGCGTTTGCCTTAACTCTGAATAAACACGTTTGCCTTAACTCTGAATAAAAGGCAAGGACAATCTGTTGGACATGTGGGTTTGTACTTAGAGTCTTCTCCTTTCTCTCATGGGCAGCTTTATGTTGGTCTTTCACGGGTTTCAAATGCAAACAATTTACGAGTATTGGTCAAAACAAAGCAAGGAGAAGAAAACAAGCAAACAGATAATGTAGTTTACAATGAAGTGTTACAAGTACTCAATCACTGATCATCTCTCAGCATGTTCCTAACAGTATAGTCAAAAGCTGAAGTGGTTCTCTGAGGTACGAGGAGACCACTCAGCTTTCATTGTTTTTGAAGACAGTAGAGTACATATGGTGAGTCTGTGCTCGCCGAAGGCGAGGCTCCACGCAGTGGCTGCCAGAGGCAAGAGCTCCACACAGTGGCCGCGGAGGCTGGGGTCCAAGGGGCGAAGCCCCTGGCAGGGGGGGGGATGCCTGAGGGACGAGGGCACTGACACACTTGTATTACATAAAGCATGTTGAGTGAAGCTGAGAAGTCAAGATGTGAGTGTATGTATAACGAACTTTTCAACCTGCTCAGCCTGAAGTTTCTTTCACAATGGCAGCCACATCTGTTTGCCTCTCGATCTCTCTCCAATTGTAGCTGAGCCTTGAGAATCATGAGAGGACTGAGTAGTGTCAGGTTTGAGGTGCACGTGGTAGATCCATATTGTATCTGGTGCTCCACTGAAGATGCTCCACAGCTACCGAACAGCCTAAAAATGAATAATCAGCCTTGGAATTGAATAAGAGTATGAATGAACGAAACCCAAACCAGGAATGGACAGAATATCCCTTGCCATTCGAGACCACTCCTTCAAATCCATTTCGGACCTCATGTGATAGATGTCTAGAGGATCCTCCGTGGAGACTAAACCAGATATTTGGTTGCAGTTCCTCATCTTCATGAAACCACTTCATGCGCTGATTAGCTTTCTGGATAAGTTTTGCTGGATACGAGAGTGTTGCTACAGTTTTTATACTGCCAAGCTGTGATGGTGCGGAAGAACAATAGTTGGAGAAAGTTGGTTTGCTTTTTTTGAAGATAATTGACCTTGAAATGTGAGATCAAAGCTTATTTGCCGGCTGCAATCAGGTCCCTGTGCTTGTTGAAAATTGGATTCACAAGGAAGTGATGATTGGGACAAGGCGTTCAGAATGGTTTTCGGCATGGTTGCGATCAACTCTTTGATTTCCTCAGAAGTCCATAATACACCCCATCGAAGATCCTGCATAAGTTGCACAGCTATAGAAATGTGGAGCCACTTTACCAGACGTGTGATGTACGAAAACGGGAACACTCCTTCATGTCTGCCGTACATCGTGCGGTTCGAAGACGTGTTTAGTATGCTCCTCGCACACCAAAAAAGACGGACCCGGCACACCGCATTGTGCATCCCTTTTGGAACCTGCCTGTACACAAGTCGGCCCCTGTTCGCCAATTTGCCATCACCCATTCACGCCTCTCATCTCTCATAGTCGCTTGGCTACGAAAATTCATTGCAGTGTGGGCATTCCTTAACCTTATCTCATGCTCTCGATGTCTCAAAAAGTGAATTTAAAAGAATACACCTTCGTTTATAGGTATCCTCATATGTTGCATCTGCATGGAACAATTTTCGCTTACTATTTAGTCGAGGCTTCGCGTTGGCATCCATTGATCATGCTTCCCGGGAGTTAAGTCTCGCAAGCGATATTTGACCTTTTCTTTTTCCGTGCCAATTTTGAATGCAATGCCGCTTGCTCCAGTCCCACTTCTTCCTTGCGCGGCTCCGTTGGAGCGTCATTCAGCGTGGGAACGCAACGGTCAGGGCTCTATTCTTTCAGAAAGAAAGTTTGTGCATCACGTTGAAGCAAACAGTTGAATGCATTGATCCGCTCGCAACATCGAGATTCAGCCAAAAGAAGTTGAGCAGCCCTAAGATTGCATGTAGAAGCTATAAAGAAGCTCCCTTCTCCACCCTCCAATCTTGAAAAGTGAAGAAAATTAGTTCAAAGCAGATTGGATGTCGTCTTCCACTCCTCCTCCAAATCCGAGTCCATCCGTGGAAGAACAGCTCAAGCTCGCTCTGCAACGTGAAGCTTTCGAGGAAGTCCTTTCTGCAGGTCGTACCAACCTCACCATTTCGTACTCTCTCCTGCTTCCACATCTGGGGGTGGTGCTGATATAGAGATTAGCTTTGTTTGCAGTTTACTGCTGGGATTTCATTCTCACGTTCCCTGACGAGTACAAGACTATGTGGAAAGGGGAACGTTGGACTCCAGTCCGAGTCGCCTTCTTCTTCAACCGGTAAGCCTCTCAGCTCCGTTGGAGGGAGGCTGAACATAATGAAGGTATTACGGGCTCTTGGACAATATCATGTTCATGTGTCTCTTCTGGTTCAAAATCAAGCCAGAGACATGCAAAAGGATCCACCTTCTCGAACCTATTGTCAGCGCCAGCGTCGGTTGGACATATCTTCCTCCGCATATGAGCCTCAAGGAAACTGACGGCATCAATTGCAGTGATTTGTGCATTCCTGTTCGCAGCAAGGGTATTCCGGTGTGGAACTGTCGAAGATGGATTGCTTGGTTCTTTGGAATATTTGCGATCAGTGCCTTTGTGCTTCAGGTCTGGTCCGTCATTCCAAACAGAGCATTGGCTTTGTACGCTTTCATGGTTCACATAGAGAGACGTTGACATGTTGAATAGACCTGTCGGCTTGAGAGGTTGTATCTCCACCAAAGGAGAAAAGAAGTGATTCATCTCTTTCCCAATCTGATATCAACAAAGCTGATACTTTTCGAAGCTACATATGGGTTTATTGGTGTGTGGTCCACCAAAGCTCCCAATAGATGGCTGAATCATGGGAATCCAAGGATCCCGCCTCTCCTCTATGATACGACGGCAACGATATTCGTGACCCTGTCCGTCACTTGATCTTCCTTCCAACTGATCGTTAAACCGTAGAAAGTCCTCTCATTTCTCACAAGCGCAAGTCACAGCGTACGCGCCTGATCACCATCTTTGCCCGTGACGGAGTGCTTTATTTTTTCGTGATATTCATCTGCAACCTAGTCAATGTGATATACTTCAGGTCGGTCCATCATTGTGATCATCTCTGCCGCACATTGCTCCCTGTCTTCTTAACTGATAATTCTCAATGGAACAGTGTCCCTACCGTCATCAACCCAGTTCTCAACGCACCGCTGTCCCTGATATTCACGACCATGACGGCATCTCGCATCGTTCTCCATCTTCGGAAAGTCGCTGCTGTCATAAACTCGCATGAAGAAGGCCATTCAAGCGGAAGTGGAGCCGGACGACGAAATAATGCGATTTCAAGATTTGGGAGCCATAATCAACCTGCTACAGGCTGGGGCCGGGAAACACGCCTGCAGAACCTAGGAAGAAGAATAGAAGGAGGTTTATCCATCAACTATGGATGTGTGGTCGTCAACATTGAAACAAAGACAGAGGTAGAAAAAGAGTTCGTTGTTCGCTCGTCCTCAATTAATTCTTAATGTGGAGATAGGATCTCATCAGAAGCGAAAACTCATGATGAGTACCATTCATCGGAGTACAGAGTTCATGTTGCAGCACAGAACCGGTAAAAGCCACCGTTTTATTTAGACCTTGTCGCACCATTGTGGTTTCAGCTTTATGCATTTGTGATCTCTCCTCACAGGTTAGAAAGACTGCAATGACATTCGTGAGTGATCAAGCAAGCAGGAATACTTTTTAGGGGGATAGCTTAAAGCATATTTTCGCTCTTTCAGAGATTGATGGAGGCATTCCAAGTTCTGTGGCAGTAGAGGCGAATTCATCTGGTGGAGGCGAATCCTGTCCCTTTCTGTGAATGGGTTCGACCTCCACTTTGAAGAGGAGTGAAAGGATATCTTTGTCATTCTCCTTCTCTTCTAGGTAGCACAGGCAATCTTTGTGCCTGACCATGACAGTTCAGTCCTTATAATCTTGAGGGGGTATCCTATATGTTGGAGGCGTACCGAGGCATACCTTGAAGAGAGAGACCATCTTGTCAAATTCTTTGACACTCGAGCATGCCCTAACATATCTGATGGCTTCTCTTTTCATGAACCCAGTCTTTTGTTTGTGCTTGTGGTATGAGTGAAAGGGATGGTAGAGGTACTGATTCATCTTCTTTTGAAAGATCTCGGTGGCCAGTCGTCCATAAGAGGACAGTCCGATTCCTTATAGATGGTGAGATCAAGGAAGTCATACTCTGTGGACATATTGTGTGTGAGACATATTGTGGGGTTCAAAGAGTTGTACTTGTTGACGAAGGAAGACATGGAGGTCCTCAAGATGGAATATGAAAGTGAAAGAGTTAATTCTCAAGTCAATCTTGGTTTGGCGAATGTGGCACGGGGAGAAAGAGATAAAAGGGATAGAAGAATCGATTTCAGAAATGGCCACCTTCGCTCCAACACTCCAACAACACTCCATCATGCTAGCCCAAAAGTCAAACCTAACAATCCTAAACCTTTCGATGGAACTAGTGCTAACAAGGACCATTTCCTTAGTCAATTATATCTCTACTTCGAGGCTCTTCCATCGGAATTTCCAACGGATCCAAGATACTCTTTGCGTTGCCTTCATGACCGAGGGGCAGCAGCAGAATGGGCCAAAGTCAAAGTTGATGCTATTCAATTTCCTAATACCAAGGCTTCAAACGTTTCATAACCAAATTCAAATACTCTTTGGGGATCCAAATCAAGCAGCCACAGCAAGGCACAAACTATTGATACTCAAGCAGGGGAAGAAACCTCTTGAAGATTACATTCTCGAATTTGAACAATTGATACCGATCGCAGGTCACAATGAAACAACGCTTGTGACCATATTTGGAGAAGGATTTCACCCACACATCGCTGATACCATCGCCATTTCAGAGCATAAACCCAATACTCTTGAAGGATGGAAGACCAGAGCTCGGAATCTTGTCGTAATTGTCGCCAACGACAGGAAACCAAATGTGTAGGTTCAGCCTCTATCCAACCTCCTCGTCAACCCTCCAATCGACAACCTCATGTAATGTGAACTGTCGACTCAACTGTATTGGTGCCCCTGGGGGGGCACTTTTAAGTCGATTTTTCCACATCCTTTCCTTCTTGTTTCCTTCGCCATCGACGTTGGGGGATGTTCATGCGCTCCATATTTGTTTTCTTCACCTTGCTGGATCCGACAGGTCTTACAGAGTGTTTGGGGATGGCAAGGTGCTTTTAAACCTCATTTCGTCCTCATTTTGAACTTTGGCCACGCCGTGAGATACTTTTGACAGCTCTCAGAATCCGATGGAACTCATCAAGTCTCGGCGAGAGAGGAAGGAAAGAGAAAGACAGGGTTGCTCTAGGTTGAATGTTGCAGCCACTGCCCAAGGTTCGTGCCTTTCGCCAATCCAATCTCGGTTCGGGTTAGGGTCATTGTAGTTGGAAGAGGAAGTCGCGTGTTGTCCTTGCCCATGTTCTCCCCGTGAGCATTATTGCTATTGCATGGCACGCTCGCCGTCGGCACCTTTGCTCCTTCATCTTCCATTGTTCACGCTGGCTTCATGCGGAATGACATCCTTGAGCCTGCATAATAGAAGGTGCCAACCAGATCCGCCCTTACACAGGAAGTTTGCAGTTTAAGAAGCAGCGCTAAGCTCGCCCTCAGCAGCGGACTCTGCGGGGCCGGCCTTGCTTCAAGGCCATGGATCGATGATGCTGGGACTAATGTGGACTGGTTCGACAGGGTTACAACGAGTTAGCCCGATAGCGTTAGACTTCTCGGTCGATGGCGCTTGCGAACTCTCAATTCGAATGGCACTTCAAAGAAAGGCCATGAACCTGCTCTGACCTAGCCTCCTGCACCTAATCCTTATAATCGTTACCGCTACGCAGAAACAGTACAACGAACTTAGGTGATAGTGTCCTATAAATTTGCTGAATGCCCCTCAATTTCGATCCTATGTTTCAAAATCCAGTGTAGTACCCATGCAATACCGTGATCCCGTTCCACATTCGAATCTATGACCTGTGAACGTCCTGAACGTTCCCTGAAACTTGCAGCAGCTTACCGCACGGTAGTCCAGCCGGTGTCGAAATGTCCTACCAGGGTCCTACTCTGAGGAATAGAGGCTGTGCAGTCGCCTGAAAAATCGCTTTCCCCCTAGAAAATACAGTAGGGCTTTGGTATAGAATTGCCGTCGTCGCTGCTTTATATGACCTTGTGGATGCGCATTGGACTGTTCACACATTACTGAATAAGGCAGAGCCTCCACGGACTGTCTTAGAGACTTTTGCTCGTAAGTCGAATCCGCAAGCTACCGAATCTAGCTGGATTGCAAATTGGGTCGATTCAATCTCTGAAAATTGTTGAATGATGCAATGATTCATTGGACCATTTTACTCATATCTTCCGGTCAACAATAAACTGACGCAGGACAAATTTTTGGTATCAAGAATCCCAACACCACGCCTGGTGAATATACGAACCCGATATACTGATGGATAAAACAACAATCCAACCTCACATATACAAACCACGAATGCTAACCAAAAATTACCGTACAGTGATATCAACAGTATTGTGATCAAGATCTTTTTCGTGGATCGAGTACTCCCGTTCGTCTTTGCGATGAGGACCCAGTTTTGAGTCGATGGTATGCATCTTGGGGAGCTAGATTACGATTTCAATCCTCAGACCAGTCTGGGAATTGAACGTGATGACCTACCTCGATATCATGCATGTCAGTGTATTGTAGTGTCCCGTTATGAACTTGGATACCAAGCTCCAGGTCGGATCCCTAAGATGAACACACGAATAATCAGGTCAAGTGTCCAGGGAAGAGGGGTGAAGGCGAACCCGTGCTTGATGCCTTGTCTTGTGTGTCCCAATCGTGTTGGTGGCCAACCTGTCCGTTCTGCTTTCTGAAATGGTTTCTGAGGCGCTTGTGCCGTGTGCGCGGACGATCGACTTCCGAGAATTGAGGACAAACTATAATGATGTGATTAGGGTGCGCAGGTCAATGCTCGATAAGGTGGGATGTACCATCATAGAACATGCGTAGACCCTTCATCCCATGTTTAGATTAATCTTGGAGTAAAGATGTTGACTCTACCTGACAAGAACCATGTTGAAGATCACTGAGGTCAAATCAACAGTTCCATCGTAGCTGAGGGAGAATTTAGCCATGGACATTTGTCAATAATGCACAGCGAACTCACACTTGTGAAAATGCTGCAAGTTCATGAGACATCTTTGTTCCTCTTGATGAAGGGAGAAGACGTACCGAGATTCAGGGCAGCAATGATTACGGCCTTCAAGTCATCGAATTACTTCTATCTCTTGCAATCGAATAGCGGACTTACTGGAACAGCACATTGGATGGAGAGTTTGATCAGTGCGAATATGAGGTTGCGAGTTCTGGAACCGTGTAGGCTTAGCGATCGTTTGGAGAGATCAATAAGTGATCCTACTGAGGCAAAATAGCCTTTTTTGTTTGTGTGAGGAGAAAGTAAGCCGTGCACGCGGCGATGAGGATGTCGCCTGCTAATACACCGCTAGATTCAAGCGTTTGAGCCTACCTGTTTGATTTGTGAAAGGGACGGTATCGCACCTGTAGTGACCAGCGAACCAGCGTGCAATGACATTGAACTTGGCTTCCGTGATGAGGATTGTCTGCGGCCCTCACCCTTTAGACACTGCACGGCCTAAAGGTTTCACTCACCGCAATGATGATGGAAATATACGAGAAAATGAGGACCGCGACGATGATCACGATAACCCACCACTTCCTACAGATTATGTATAATCGATATAAGAAGTAAGCTTGACTGTTTTACAATTCGCATGTTGTCAGTCCTCCTCCTTGTTTGTTCGTAGCCAAGGCGTACACATAGAGACCGCAAGAGGCGTCCTTGCCGTGTATTGGCTGTGAGTAAAAAGAACGAGGGATGGGAGACATACTATTAAAGTGAAGGCACTCTGCCACCACTCTGTGTACGATAGGAAAATGGCGCCTTGCAGGTCCTGCAAGCAGTTTTGGGACAATCGTTCTATCGTTGAAAGGACTCACCGTAAAAAAAGCCACAAATTGGATCCAGCAGGTTACACTGACGAAAGGGTCAAGCGGAGGAAGCTGGGAAGCTTTGAAAATGCTCACAAAGAATGAATGCTCTTCAGGAGCTGAGTGATAAATAGTCCTGCGACAACGAGTTTCAGCCAACGACGATCGTCCTTGTAGTGCTGATAATCTTAGCAGGTTCCATGAACTGTGTACTAACCAGTGTGAAGAAGAATCGGCTTACAAGTGTGAAATTGTGCAAGAAGGATGCCATAAAGAATGAACTCGAGTGAAAGACCTATAAACCAAGGGCCTTCCAAGGAGGAGCATCAAGTCATGTTCACCTGAGCTCCCAAGCGGAGAGAAACTCACCAAGCAGTCGCCTCGACTGCTCGTACTCCTCATGCGTCATAAGAGGTGAATGGAAAGGCATCTTGCTCAACAGCACGAAATCAGCAGCAACGGAGAAGAGACATCCAAAGACGACGGGGCAGGAGAGATTGTCATTATAAAGCTCGTTGCAATTTCTCCTGTCCACCACTTAGGGACCCAAGCGGGGGTGCGGTAGCGAGTTTGGGCAAGTATTCAAGCATAAAATTAGTTTAGAATAATACTATTATTATTTTATTCTTAATGGTGCGTGGAGATTCTCCATTTGGCGTTATTTTGAATTGACATCGTTCCCACATCTTCGCGGGCATCAATTTTGGTGTGGTTGTTCTGTCCAGCGGAGAGTACCCGAGGCGTGCCACTTTCAACGGACCGCACATTTCATTTGGGCTGCGAGGTAAGTCGATTTCATATCAAACTGCGTCTGCATGCCTTCGCTTCCTAAAACGAAAGTGGTAGTAAGACAGCGAATCTTGATCATTCTTAGAGAACGAGGACTCCGTCCAGCTCCGTCCTTTGTTCTTTTTTGCTCTTCGTATTTGGTCAAGGTGAAGGTCGGAAACATCGACCTCTGCAACTTTATCTTGTCAGGTAGGTACGTATTTCTTAGAGAACAGGTATGTATGGAAAATGTGGCAAATTGGGGGCAGTGATAGGAATTGGAACTTTTAGGTTGAGACTTGGTGAGCTGCACCATACGAAACAAACAACGAAATTGACACAGGGCAGGAGATGATCGCAGTGCACCTTCATGATGCCACCTTCCTACAAAATAAGAGACCTCCAACTTCTGAATAGCTTCTGAACTCGTTGCTCATGCGACTCTAATCGGCAGCATGTGGAATCAAGAAACATAATCGATTCTCAATGAACATTGGGGGGAGGAGCATCTCTTGCCTAGGTAGTTTGTCGGTGAGAGTGGGCGACAGGAAAAGATAATTACAAAGAGCTAGCTCGGCTACCACGACGTAAATATTACTTACAAGGCAGCAACATATGCAGTGGACCAACGGAGTGCGTGCGACTTCAACAGCATCGAGAGCCTCGAGTCCTTCATTTATGACTGTGTGAATGTGGGTCATCTCTCCATCCTTGATACACTATTGGTCATCGCACTCGATTCCAGGAATCCAATGCCTGCGGTTGTTCACGTGGAAGTACTAATGGCAGTGCCGCAGGAACAAAAGCCGATTCCCCCCTCCCAATCCGCGTTCCTGAGGGATTAGAACTCTGGCAGTATGTGTCTTGCTTGGTGGTCAATAGGTGGGTCGTTCGATCACAACATTCTTGTCAGGTCCAGTTTGACAATAATCTAGATTCTGGCTTCTAAAGGAATTCTGAAGCTGCTCCACCAGCTTCGCCGTGAATCAGAAATATAGAGGCTCTTCGATGTAAACTTTGCTTTTTCCTCGTCACAGCTGCCTGCAACAAAGAAGACGACATGTCACCTTCTGCTCTTACAGCTCCATAACAACTAGACCTTGCTCTCCAACGTGCCGAGGACATACTCTCTACTAACCATACCTACCTAACCAGTTTCCGCTTTTCTACCTTTTGCACATGAAAGACATTCAACTGGAGGATGGCACCTTGCTATGCATTCTATGGTTGGGATTTCATAGTTACTTTCCCTAGAGAATACAAGACAATGTGGAAAGCACAACGTTGGACGCCAGTCCGAGCTGCCTTCTTCTTCAACCGGTAACTCTCTCCTCTCCAACACTCACTGCGTACATGGAAAGCTTATATGAGAATTATCAAGTTACTGGGGTCTCTTGCGCTTCACATTGTTCATTTGTCTTGCCTGGCTCAAAGTTGACCCGAAGATTTGTGACAAAATTTACCTTATCAAACCAGTTAACCAGTTGGTGGTATTGCCGTCTTTTGTGTGTCCCCATTTGTGTCTCAAGAGAATCCCTGACGCATTGTAACCGCAGTGAGTTCCGAGTTCCTGCTTGCCGCAAGGGTATGGGCAATATGGGCCCGTCGACGATGGATCCCTTGGTTCTTTGGTATATTTGCAGCAACCGGTTCTGCACTTGAGATCTGGGCACTGGTTCCGAACAACCCACTGCGTTTGTATGCTTTTTAATTCGGAAGAGAGAGGCTGACAGATTTGAAAGACCGGATGGTTGAGAGGGTGCTTCTCTATCGGAGGAGGTCAGAGGTAATTTGTTGTCACGTCAATCTGGCAGACTTGTCAAAGCTACCTATGGGAAAGCACGTCGCGACGGACCTTGAGAACTGGCGACTACCGGAATTCCTGGATTTGTGGAAATTGCTTTCCGTTTTCCTCGCGGTTACTTTTTCCGTTGTGCCTGGATATCGCTGATTCTTTTCAATGATGGGGTACACTCACCTTTTTTGCGAATAGCATGCTAGCTGCTGGCGTCACGGGTTTGGTAACGGCTAACGATCCAAGTGACACTTGCAAGATCCTCCTCGGAACCTCGCCACGCATTCGATTTTACCTTTTCCTCAGTACGAATTCTAGCAGCTCTGCTCAAAACTCAACTAAATCGGGGCAAAATGGTACTGCGGCTCAGCCAGCCATAAGCTTTGCTTCTTTGCAGGAGAATGACTCTATTCTGATGATGTTCCATCGGACCCTCGCTGCGAATGAGCAGGTTGTAGCGTTTGCCACCGTTTGCCAATCCTCAATTCGACAGATATGTCGAGCAGGCTGACTTGAGCAACATTCTCTGCTAATCCTCCGTCGAAGATCCAGTGAGTTAATCGTTGTTGAGGAAGTCTCCTTATTTATTTGGGCTCCTCAGGCTTGCTCCCTGTTGCGCTCAACCAGAGGGATGTTCTCAAAGTCAGTCTTTCTCACTCTATTGAATTCCACGACGTCCAATGAGCATTCATGATATACTTCAGGCTTTGCGTATGATCCATCTTCTGGACAATTGAAGCCGTTCTACGCTCCTGGGGTCCGATTAGTTGCTAACGATGCTAACGCAACCACTGCCAACTCCACCTCTAACTCCACCCTTCCAATTGCCCAAAGTTTGGTTCAGACGCTCTCTAGCAATTCCACGTCCAAACCGGGTCTACTCTTCCATCACCTCGTGGATGCTAATACTTCTGATAACTCGACTGCTTCTTCAAATGCCGCTGCTCCTGAAAATTTCTCAAACACTACGACCAGGCTACTGGTGTCCAACTCCACTGTATCACTGCGGACAAGTCCTTCGCTCAGCAGACACTTGCTGCCGATACCGATTTGAACACAGTGGCCACTCCCAGCATAGGTGCTTCTTCTGACTCCCTGCTGCTACCTCTCCGGTCACGGACTCAGGCTCGACTGGGACAGCAACTGATTCTTCGGCTTCCGCTCTGACACCAATGAGCCTGGCTGACACTAAAGGGGACGAGGATTCTGCGGATGATGAGATGATGGTTGGTTCTGACACGGATGAATTGGCCGCCGACTCTTCCACGGCAGACTCAAGTGATGCTGAGATGTCTGAGTAAGTCACAAATCCCGCGTCTTTTGCATTGTCGGCTACCTTGTCCCCGAAGTGAGACAGAGACTCCCGCTGCTGCAGACGCTAGGACAGCAACTGATGGGCCTAGGATGGAGAGCAAACGACGACTACTGCGACTGAAGCGCCGACATCTGCTTCCGGAAGTCAGTATCTCGCTCACTGCGCCCCCTCCGAGTCATAGTCCTCTGGACTGTCATCATGAGGAGTAGAGTAATATGGATAGTTCAAGCCTTATGTAATCATGAATCCATGTTGGTTCTTTCCTGACCCGAGCACGAGGTATTATTTGTTCCTTCTCGCTAAAAGATAATCCAATGAAAATCATCACATACAGTTGGGGTGATTGATTGATTTATGAGAGTTCGCACGTGCCCCATTTAGTGCCATTGAAGTACGCGATTACGAATCCCAACGACTGTTACTCCTTTACTCAAGCTTTACTCTTTCCTCTACATTGCTTTAGAATCTCTTAGATTTGGCTGATTCGAGCTCTTCTCCAGTCACTCTATATATCTATGAACAATTATTAGTAGCTGCTTGCTTTTCAAACACAAGCTGGGGGCCTCTCGTCCCTCGGGGGGACCACATTGTGTTTCTGATGTTTTTCAATAAAAAGTGGTTGACTATGCTGTTAGGAACATGCTGAGAGATAATCAGTGATTGAGTCCCTGGAACTTTGCAGGGCGGGTTGAGTGCTATGGAGGGGACGGAGTAGTGTATCTAGTGCCTGGGAAGTGCTGAACGCTCGAGGTTCAATGACAACTGTAATGGTCGCCAGAAACACGAACTAGAGACAACGTCAGCAGCAGAATTAACGGATGTCAGGGAAACACAACCCTCAATTGCGGAGTTGAGTCAACCCTCTCCATGACCACTCTGCATCCGCCATTCAAAAGGCATTGCTCCTGTGGAAGGACTTGAAGAAAGAAGGCCAATGGTGGAAGAATGGATTGGTGGATGTGTTGAAATAGAGAGAGCTGGAGAGGAAAGGTGTGTGGAGGTCAACTTATTGCAGTACCACAAAATCCATGTTAGACAGTATATGTCTACTAAAATATCGAAATTTCATATTGTAACTAGCAAAATTAGAACCGCTAAATTGATCTACAACCATAACGCAACAATGTAATGGGAATAGGTGAAATGTACTAGAATAATACAAGCCCACAAACCCTTGAAAGCCTTATATCGAGTCTGGAAGATACATTTCCTCATTCTGGTCTGCATCTCCTTCAACCAGAGAGTCGTCTGCATCCGGTTCGAGAGCTGTGTCAATGACTGTATCAGAGTGGTGGCGAAAAAGAATCCACGCGAATGCTCTACCGTTGCCGTCTTCAGCTTGAAAAATCCCGATCAAATGGTGGATCTGGTCAAGAGGTACAAGCCGATACTCGTCACTCCATTGGCAGAGGATCTACTCTGTAAGAGGTTTGCTCGTTTGCTGAAAAGCTGAGTGAGCGCGAAGAACCTGTCAGCCGTTGCATCTGCTGTTGGGTCGAAGAAGGACTCTGGAATTCGAATGTAGACGACAGCCTCACCATAGAAGACGTCTCCAGCATCATCAATGCCCTATCCATCATGTCAGAGGAGTTTGTAGCTCATATAAGTGTACTAATCTAAATCTGACCTGAAATCTGCGAGCCGTTCTTGCTTCGAATTTCCATGACCGTTCGAGTCTCCGAGAGCGAATAACATCCCCATTAGCCAAAGAACACCGGCCCCAGTGCTCCCATTTTGCAACAGTCCTCTCCATATCTTTCATCTGGATAGAGAACATCAACGATGTTCAGCTGCTCTTGCAAAAGTGCTTGGTTAAGGAGATTCCTTGATACGTGTTGTCCTGGTTGATACGCTTTTTAAGATAACCGATCATTCCCTCCATTGGAAATTGCGAGTAGAGAATTCCTGGGCCCCAACAGGGAATCCAATCGGCAATGTGCAAGAGATGGTGGATGCACATGGGCATTCGAACAAGTCGAGATCGATCCCCATGTACAAATACCTTCTCCCAGCCTGTAACGAAATTGGCAAAATATTCTCGAATTTTGAGCCGCTGCTCTTCCGTAATCTGATGCTGCCATGCGAGCTGGCAGCCACAGACAAAAGAGTCAATTACGTTTAGGACATTGAGAGAAAATCCAAGGAGGAAAAGGCTAGGAAGAAGCAGCCAGTCATAAACGTCCCACCATTCGTGCATCTTGTACTGAGTGTTTCGAAATCGGTATGTGTTTTGAGGAGCCGCCTGAGAGAAGGTGTAGGGAATATCGATTTTGAAGTGTTCGATCATGTTCCCAAATTCCTCACGAATTTGCTGTGTCGGATGCCATGGTTCAGGAAGCGACTCCTGCTTGTTGATCCCCATGGTAGAATCGAAAATGAGTTCAGCATCATTCTTCCAATGGAGATGAGCAAGATCCCCAGCAAAAAAGGTCCAAGGATCACGAAATGTAGCGAGACCAGATATGGGCGTGATGGAAATGACGCCACTGTCACGAGCTATCTCTGAACGAGCTTTTTGGGTCGTCGCAAGGGCTAGGTCCTTTGCTATTTGTGTGTATTCTGTCGTTGTGCGAATGGGAAGATTTAGAGGATCGTAGGCGACTGGGCGATAATCAGGTAGTGTACCATCATCCTGGGGAAGCGATATACACGGGTAATAGTAGTGTTGGCCAAGAAGCTGACCGATAAGCTTGTAAAAGCGACAGCCACACTTGCCTTGATGGCCTGTGCAGCCGTTAGCCTTTGCAGAGCCAAGCATGTCACCTATGTGTCTTTCAATGTGAGTTTTAAAGGAAGCAGTGTGAGACTCTTACCGAGCTTGTTGATCAGCCATCCTTTCCAAACAAACCACCTTCGATATCCAGCATCCCACATCCACAATCCTCCACTCAACTTTGCCATAGCTTTATAGAATGGAATGAAGAACGATTGGATGTCAACGGGATTGTTGGGACCAGGAACGCCTAAGGTGAAAAATGTATGACGACGTTTCGCTCGTACGCCTGTGTCGAAGCCCAGAAACGAAAGGATGATGAACCACATGTTAGAGTCGCGGGTGGCATGGATGGCTGCACCGTCTGTCGAAGCAATAAAGACTGATTCTCGTTCGTCTTCCATGAAGCCAATGTTATCGTTGGCAAGGGCTTGGACTGCTGTGCCGTGGTGGAAGTCATCGTAAGTGTATCCACGGCGCAGTTTGTCTAATAAATGCTCCGTTTTTGCCGGTGTTTCTCCCAGCTTCTCTCCAAAGTATCCCATCATCTCAACATTCTGTGGAGCCCGGAACATCGCCTTAATTCGATGGAGGGGATTGCAGAAGAGAAAATGCTTTTCACTCTTCTTCTTTGTTCTTGATGAATCGCCTGGTATTGCAGATCGTCCAAAGGAAAGAGAAAAGCGAGGTCAGTTGCATGGCACAATGACGCCGTTAATTTTGCACGAATGTGGACATCTAAGTCTTTCGTTAGCACCTTCTTTGCTATTCGAAAACAACCAACTTGCCTATCCAACTTCTCATACTTGTCAAGATAGGAGCTGCAAGAGGCTCCACACATAGGCAACCACTCCCCGGCCAAGCCGCTGAGCTCAGCAAGCATCTTTTTTGCCTCAGGAAGGGTATGCATTTCATGCTTGCGCAAAGTCCAGTTTTGACGATGGCCTTCATAGCTTGCCTCTTTCTCGTTGTTTCGGTGCCAGATTCGGAACTCGTCCAAAGTAAGTTGCCGCTTGTCACTAAGCCTGGGGATATCATCTGGATGTGTTGGAGGAACAGATGAAAGATTCTTGGAGTTGTCGTCGTAAAGTGGCATGAGGATATCACGAATGTCGCTGCAACACAAAAACAAATATTAATGCCATTTTCATCACATGTGAGAATCCTTACCATAGCGGGGACACGTGTGTGAGCTCTACAGCTCCAATAGGTTGGGGGGCTTCATCGGGATTTGGATTGTGATAAGTCTGCTCATCTTCAGCAATCGATGTAATAACTTCCACCTCCTCTCTCAGCTCTATGCTCTCTCCAACAATCATCTCATCACCATCGACTTCCATCTCTTCATCACTTCCATCATTCATGTTGCCTGCAGGAATTGCGTCGAGGTCTGTTGTTGAGATATTCATTTCAAGCCGGGAATGCTGAGGCTCAGATGCTGGAGGCTGTTGTATCTTGGGTCGGACTTTCGATGCGTAAGGAACCCTTCGTGAAGGCACAGGATCCTTGCGGGTGCTATGCTTCAATGAGATGGCGGAAGTCGCGATGAAATCAACGCGTAAAGCGGCACGTGTTGCTGATCGTAGCCCATCCTCCTCTGCCTTTTTCTTCCTGGCTCAAGCACGAATGGAGGGATATGGCGACGAAGAGTTCCTAGTGGATCTCAGGCTGTCATGGAGAGGGATGGGATGGGATGTCGAACTAGGGTGCATTGAGCTGGATCTCATGGAAAGGACAAATAGGAGGATGCTCGATAAGAATTGGGAGGGATTCATATGGTGATACTGGTGCACAGAGTAGCTGAAGAAAGGTCTGCTTCTGTTTTCACTGCGATTGTTGTCAGAAATTCTGACACATTCCTCTCTTCTGGTGCAGAAATGCATGCATTAATTCGAAACATTATATGCACTACATTTTCGTTGAGACAAGAGAACGACGACAGCTCCATCCATCCACCTTCCCCTCTCTAAGCACCTCATTTTACCACACTCCTATCTCTCCTACATGCTGCGATTCTCTCTGTTTCTTGCCAAAGCCACAATGTCGAGAAACAACGACTCCTTCGCTGACCGCATCCAAATGGCTACGCGGCGTGATCTCTTCTTGAATCCTTATGTCCAAGAGCTGGAGTCAAAGTTAGCTGAAGTGGAGACTGCGTTGGAGAGGGAGCAGACTGATAAAGATAAGTGGAAAAAGTTCTATATGGAGAAGGACGAAGAGGTCAATCGATTAAAGCTCCAGCTTGAGAAGGTTAGGAAGGCACCTCTGCCTGCAAAAGCAACCTACTCCGTATCGAAAGATCGCATAGAAGGCATGATGACCACAGAGTTTACAGATCCCATCGCTGAAGTATCAGAAGAAGATTGGATCAGAAAACCAGTGAAAGCATACCGCCCAATCATAGGACAGGACGATGCGGACAAGCTTGGGATCTTCTGGGAACGAAAGCAAGCGGCTGCCGCTACGCGTACCGGAGTCCAGAACAATATCCTCGATCCAGTTCGGGTATTGCACCAGCTTATATTCGACGAAACAGACAACACTGTCATTGGGGCTACGCAACTATCTCAGGCTACTGCCGATGTTATACGAAACAACGCCAGCCTTTACGCCAAAACCTACCTCAACACTACCAAATCGATCAAGAACCAGACTGGGATCTGCAAAACGACATATCTTCCGAACATCCTGCGCAAACTCGAGTTGGATTACAGCACTGTCCTCTGTATTGGCAAGACGGACTGGATGAGTCGCATCTTTGTGACTTTGGTGCTGAGGAATACCTGTGGGAGCATCTATGATGACGATGACGATGACGGTGAGGAGGTGGCTGCTAAAGGAAGCCAGATGGTTAAGAGAGGAGTGAAGCGAAAGAGTGATAGTGAGGGACCTGTTATATTGAGTGAGAAAAGGATTCGGATAGACGATGTATGTGAAGATCACAGCGAAGGTACGCATCTCTTATTTGGCTTGCATAGCTGATGATGTCAGTGAAGCTGGTAGGTCTATTGGCATAGCGGGAACAACAGTGTTGGCATCAAAACCCAAAAAGAAGTATAGAGCAATAGTGCATTTTCGATCTCCTCAAATGATGAGATAATGCTGATTTCTGTGTAGTCCGACCTGCCCCAGGACCCACACAGAGGCAAAACGATGATACAAGGCAAGAATCACCTGCACAAACAGTCTGCCACTGCACCGGATAGTATTGTAGCATCAATTGGTATGATATTTCTACATTTCAACCAGTGCTTGAAATAACAAGTAGATAGATTTGCTCAAAGCGATGGGTGTAGACGATGATACTGCCATCAACCTCAATATTCTGGCTACCTTCGTCGAAACTGGCATGTTACCTCTCAGCCAGGCTACCAGCGAAACCCTCACTGAATCAGCTACAAAACACCTCCTTGTGGCCGTAAACTCTGCAGAATCCGACTTCCATCTTCCGATCGACGCAGATGACGAACAGTACACATCCGAAGACCTGCAGAACAGTCCTCGAGGGGATACGCTTGGCCATAACAGCCTTGGAGAAGAGATTCTGTTCCGCTTGAAGAGATGGGAGAACGTAGGTTCTCGAAAGGCAATTTTGGAGCTTCTACATGCTGTTTTGCGTGGCGCAATGGTCTCAAAGCGGTTGTGTAAGAGATGGAAAGATGCACACCCTAATTCTACTGAAGTGACGCCCTTACTCTTGAATTTCGGCTGCATTGGGAGGCTGGCAGAGAGTTTGGTCGAAACTTGGCTTGACGGAGGTGGCAGCAATGCTGTGGATGTAAGTGTCGTTCCTTATTCTTATGAGAGGATGCATATGCTGATTCAGGCCGGAAAGGATTTACGTTTGGCCAAAGATCTCAAGGACACCATAGTGCAAGGCGAATATTCAATAGCGTTGCAGGAGAAGATGATGTATCGAAAAACCTTCACAACTCCAAACAAGGTAACAAATGAGAAGAATCCCCGAATCGAACAACATCAGATAAAAAAAAAAAAAGGAGGTGGCAGCAATGCTGTGGATGTAAGTGTCGTTCCTTATTCTTATGAGAGGATGCATATGCTGATTCAGGCCGGAAAGGATTTACGTTTGGCGAAAGATCTCAAGAACACCATAGCGCAAGGCGAATATTCAATAGCGTTGCAGGAGAAGATGATGTATCGAAAAACCTTCGCAACTCCAAACAAGGTAACAAATGAGAAGAATCCCCGAATCGAACAACATCAGATTTCTCCACTCCATCCCCCCCCTGATGATAACGGTTTCCATCCTCCTCAACCTTCTTCCAGCGCCACTCTCCCTGCCATCGAGCACACTCTCTCTTCTATCAACCACGAATTCTCGCCACCTCAGTCTGCAGACCATGCCCCACCTCCTGTCGACTGCAGTTTCCCTCCTATCAACCCCGTTTCCCCCTATATTGACCACAGTTTCCCTCCTCCCACCGATCCTAGTCTCCTGCTCCCCAAGCAAACCCATAGCGACCCACAGCCGGTTGGCACACCCAAATATGCACTCCCAGTTCAGACTCTGGATATCCAGCCTGTTCCATATCTTCTAGCACTGGGGGGGGCAGGCAAAAGGAGTTGGTATGAGCAAGAAAAAGAGAGGGAGATCGAAGAAGAATGTTGAGGAAACTGGTGGGCTGCCACAAGAGGAAATATTGAAGTTGCACGAGGATGTAGAGCAGCTGCGGCCACTGTTGGACATGAATACAACGGCACAGCTTGTAGAAGCTAAAAAACTGGCCAAGGACAACAACTGGAAAGCATACCATTGGAAGAAGATGCTGCAGTATCAAGTATGCCTTACGTGTCTGCCAGCTAACTACTTACCTGAGGTTAGGTGATCAACAAAGAGGTTATCATCACCAAGTTCAACTCCATCGACAAAAGAACTCTCGAGCTTCTCCGGCTCCTTAAAATGGACCAAGGCAATCGATCCCTACTGCCAGAAGTCGCGAACGAAGGATGTAGTGCACTAGCGGTGCCTTAAACGGACAGCTATCACGACGACGATCAGAGAAGGAGCGAGGTGGATCACCTGATTGAGGGTACTATGGCGACATTGAAGGAGCTGGCACTGCATGGGATGATGGTGTAGTGTAGTGGAGACAAAGATAGGGAGTGCAAAGCATGCATGTCATAGTATTTCGGTGTATCTGAGCAGAGACTGGATGCCCCCTGGAGCAACACTGCAAAGACACTACGAAGGCACTGCAGAGCACTAATCTCAAGCACGAAAGCGACACTGACTTAGCACAGACTGCACACTAAAAGCACCAGATATACAATTTAAGCAAAAAACACCGACTAGGCACTGACCTGCACTGACTGCACTAAGTGTGGACTGCTGCGGAGCCTGCGGAACCAAAAATCGTCCCTAAACTGATCTAACTCTGCACTGTTTTGGGGGATGGTGCATAGTGCATTGAGTGACTACAGCTGCACTAGGTCCGCCCTGCAAAGTTCCAGGGATTGAGTGCTCATAACACTTCTTTGGAACTACATTATCTGTTAAATTGTGTGCAGGCACTCACAGCTTCAAGAGTGACAAATGTGAGGGAACAAAGAATCGAAACGATACCAAAAACAAAATTATGTCACACTCTCACTTAACACCAACTACACCATCGCACAGCCTCTTTGTCTTAAAACCCGATGTTAAGTAGGTAAGGAAAACTTGCCCTAAGTACCAACTTGACGCACAATTATTTTTTGTCCTTTAAATAAGCTTTGTTGTGTACAAGTGTGTCAGTGCCCTCGTCCCTCGGGCATCCCCCCCGCCAAGGGCTTCGCCCCTTGGACCCCAGCCTCCGGCGGCCAGTGCGTGGAGCTTTGCCTCTGGCAGCCACTGCGTGGGGCCTCGCCTTCGGCGAGATCAGAGTTACACTTGTCCTGCAATTGTCAAGTGTGAAGAGTATTGTCAGTCTATTTGCATACGTTTTTGTAGATTCAAAACTTCTCTATATTCTACATTCTCAGTTTTCTTATTATCAGTCACTTCCACTTGATGTAAATAAACTCTAAGATTCTTCACATTTGAAGCTCTTGACAGTCTGACATAAAGTTGTCCATGAGCAAACACAGGGGTATCCAAGTATAGGCTAACAGTCTCAACTGACTGACCCTGTGACTTGTTGATAGTGAGGCAGAATGCTAACTTGATTGGGAATTGAAACCGGCGTAGGACAAAGGGAAATGAATTGGAGACTTTGCTATCCAAAGCGATGCGTGGAATGAGAACTGAGTTGCCTGCGAATGCACCTGTGACAATTGTTGCCTCGATGACGCGAGAGAGTACCTGGGTAACGATCAAACGTGTACCATTACAGAGCCCAGCAGAAGGGTTGAGGTTTCGAATGAGGATGATAGGGGCTCCGACTTTGAGATGCAAGCGATGAAGAGGAAGGCCCGTAACATTGAGAGTATTAAGGTACTCGACCGTAAAGCCTTGCTGAACATTCTCATTGTCATCCATCAAACGATCAGCACTGAGATAAATTCGTTCCTGTCGGGAGATAAATCTTCGGATAAGCTGATCATTTATCAGGTCGACATCAACGTTTCGAGCAGTGAGGACCATGCGCTCTTGGAAGTACTGCCTCAGTTGATCACGATATAGGTCTTCAGTAATGGTGTTAAGCCCAGGATAGATGTCATTTAAGAGACCTTCCAGGCCACGTGAGTGTGGGATTATTGTTCCATCCTTCATGGTCAATGGACCACAACCACAGTCATCTGGGTTGTCAGTTGCACCATTTCCAACTGACAGCAACCAATTAGCAAAGTCAGAAGCGATAGCAAAGTCATCAGCTGCCATATCAGCCTGGTGACGGAGAAGACGCATGTTGGCCGTGAGAGGAAGGATCGTAACTGCTGGCCAAAACGGACTGTTGATGACACATGCATCAACAATCTGTGCACGTGAAGCCTTGGGAATGACAGAGAGGCATTGTCGCATGTCACCTAATCTATTTATCAGAGGTGAAGTCTTTGAATTATCCCACTTACCACCTAGAACAAAAATTACTCCGCCAAAAGGCGCATCTACTTTACGCATATCTCTCAGCATCCGATCGACTGCCTCAAAGCACCAACGATGGCTCATACCCACTTCATCCCATATTATCAATTCTGCCTCACGGCAAAGTCGTCCATGATCACTCTGAGCCTTAACACCACAGATTGAATCTGCTTCAAGGTCCAATGGTATTCGAAAGCGTGTGTGGGCAGTTCGTCCCCCTTCCAACAGGATAGCAGCAATGCCTGAGGAGGCCACAGCGAGCGCAATCTTCCCAGTTGAACGAACTTTGGCAAGTAGTAAGTTTTCAACAAAAGTCTTTCCTGTCCCTCCTGGCCCATCAATGAAGAACAGACCTCCACTTCCCTCTTCCCAAGCCGCTATGATGGTGTCATAAGCATGACGTTGATCCTAATTAAGCAACAGCACCCCCCTGTTGAGACGCTCTTGAAGTTGTAGACGATCATATGCCAGCTCTTCACCAATTATTTTTGTCTCACCCCCCCACCTTTCTAACCTCTCTGTCGGTTGTGGTAGTCCAAAATCCGACAGAGACTTTGTGTGAGCCTGTAAGAGATCTTCAATCTCGAGGAGACAGAGACTGATGATTTGTTCTTCGTGCGGATTGGCTATACCGTACTTTGTCTGCAGTAAACGTTTGCAATCATCGCTAAGTCGTTGAGATGGTTGTCCCATAACGTTCTTGGTTCACTTGCGACACCAAAAAGAAGGATATAGACAAAAAGGGACCGCATAGCATGACCATTCTTGACTGAGCTGGCTTCCTCAAGGCAAAAGTCCCATTCTTCATCGCTTTCTAAAAGTCCCAGTGCCACACATGCGGCTTTAAATGTTTCATAAACCCTTCCCTCCACTGTCCGAACATTCTCAAAAGACTTTGGGCTGGCTACCTTGTGTAAGAGAAGTCGGAGGTAGAAAAGCTCTCCTTGTGATGGTGCAACATAGTAGATCCTTCCAATAGCTTCTCCTCTCTGCCTGATTTTCTATGAGCATGTGTTTGATTTCCAAGTAAGGTATTGAGGTGCTTTTGGATATGTCAAGTCCTCAGTAATGTCGGGGTGTTTCATATAGAAGTCAAAAAATTGAGTTAGTGTGGTCTTGCTAATGTTTGGGCTGGAAAGGATATCGTTGAGGGACTCTTCCTCTGGATTGAACGTGATAGACTGTTGATTGGGGAGGTGGATGGCTAATCGCTTGAATGTTGGAAAATGGTGATGCAATTGAAAGCGGAAGATGCGGTAACAGGCTAAGATATATGTCAGACAATCTAAAATATGCTGAAACGTACGTGCATTGTCACAGCGTCGATAAGTTGGATATCCATCGTCATTGATGCCTGGCTCTGCTGCAAATGGTTTGGGGTACCCCTTGCTACAGATCTTTCTGCCTGGCCTTTTAGGATCCTCTACCATGCAGGGACTATCTGGATTAATGTCTCCACATGGTCCATGAAGCATATGCTGACATACAATATCGAAAAGCTCGGGGTCAGCATCTTTGTCTGGTAGTTCGGCGGATACAACATGGTCGATAGCTTCAGCATCCCTAATGGTATCTTGTGGATGAAGAATGATGAGAATATGAGTATGAGGTAGACCACGTTTCTGAAACTCAATTACCCAAACAAATCCGACTGTCCTCCCGAAGATTGTGTTCTCTTTGATCTCCTGCATATAGGCTTTAACCTTTACACTGAAGACCCTAGAGACCAAATCTGGTATGTCTGTAGCGGTTTGTCCAGGCAGTAAAGCTTCAGTGATTTCTGGCCAGCGAGGATTGCAGGTAAATGTTGTAAAGATGGTCGACCAGTTTTATTGCCGACCAACTCTGACCCCTTGGACGACGGGTCTGCCAAGAATTGTATTCTTTTTCTGTAGGGAATCTCTTCAGCTGGTGCAGATTTGCTCTCAAATGGCACGCACCTTTGGAAGATAAATTGGCTATAGCAGTGGCACTTGTTGCCTTGGACTTCCATGCCGCTGCTTGCTGTGAGAGATAGCAACACTTCTAGGATGCCCATGTTTAGAAGATCACTGTTGATATCATCTGTGGAATACGTCAGCCACACTTCTCGCTGGAAAGCCGCACAGCTTACCACTCAAGTCCAAACAGCTGCACGAGCCGTCATCTCAGACTGGATGCTGATCGGCACAGTTGAGGACAAGTTACTTGATTTTATCCACAGCCCCGGCTTCAACCATACCTGACTTGTTCTTCCCGCTCGACGCCGCGAGATTATGGAGAGTGGAGATGGCATGACATTGTATCTCTTTGTTCTCGTCGTATGCCAGCAGATCGATGAGGAGATAAGGAAGCCGGATTCAATGAAGGAGAACTCATTCACGGGATGGATGGAGACGAAGGTCGGGGAGGAGAGGATAAGAGGTAGGAACGATGATTGAAGGAGATGAAGAAGCGGAGAAGGCCGCCAGATTTGACAATCTCAGTTTGAGATTTCTCTGTTGTGGAATCATAGGAGTTGAGAAGAGAAATGAACAGACCATTCAGATGTGAGGTTTCAGAGTGCCAAAGCGGCTTGACACTGGACCTTAAGCGAAGGGCTGTCCATGAGGGTGATGACATTCTGAACAAGCTTCAGGTTTGTATTCAATAACTTCTTTCGGTTGTTGGCTGTGATGCACCAGTAAGAGAAAGTTTTTGGACAGGAGGAAAAGAAAGCCGAGCCATCAACAGCAAAGTTGGACAGAGCCGTTGTGCAGTAGTACTGAACGTCGGTGTCGGGAGAGCTGCAGGCTTACAAGGACAGACATTGCTACTGCATTGACGAGCTGTTGGCGATTCTCATCTGTTATAATTTCAGTGATGTCACATTTGGCAGACTCAGGGAGATAAATCACCGCTCTGTGTCCTGTTCAGGAGAGCACCAGTAGCATTCCGCTGGACGCGCATGTCCTTGCTTTTTGTATAAGAGGAACGAGAGCACTGGATCTTGCAATCCTAGTTTTACCCTCATCTGGAATGGTATCAGTTTGCAGCCGAAACAGAACGTCCGCTTCTTGATTTCTGACCTTCCCTTCCTCCTCCCTTAGCCCAGCAGTCACCTTCATATGCTCTTGTTTATGGTAGTTAAAGTACTCAATGTCGGACCTGTCTCCGCCACCTCCATTTTCAGTTTCCCTGTCCTTTTCCCTTTTATAAATAGCGTTGTTTCTAGTGCTGTGGCAGATGTCAATATATACAAATGTAGAGATTGAGAACATTGATATCCATCACCACCATACCACTAACCCACTGTCTCTCCTCTACAGCTGAATTCTGCTGAGCTCCATCACCACTCGTACGACCTATACAATTCCCCAAACATACTTCTGACACCTTACCACCACTCTCAACAGCTCGGAACTTAGAAGCAGCAATTGATGGAACAATAACGATGGAAGGAATGCAACCAGAAGGAGAGATGGGATTAGGGGAGGAGATAGGAGAGGGGAGATGGGAATTACAACTATTGCAAGAACTAAAGGAATGGAGGAAGGATAATAAGGAGCAAAAAGAAAGGGAAGAGTGGAGGAGGAAGGAAAGAGAGGTTAGTATCAAGAATGTAACAGCATGGAGTGGAAAGAGGGTGAGTTGAGAAGTTTCTTGGCCAATGTCTTGGCCTACCATGAAGAACAGAAAAGCAGGAAGGGGATAGTGTTTAGAGGACTGGTTGTGATTGAAGGAGAAGACTGAGAGATTGTGGAAATGGAAAGTTATAGCCTGAGAAAGGCACTGGATTGGTTGGAGAGGTTATTATAAGCCGACAAGTATGTCCTGCAACCTTTTCAACACTGTAGGAGAGATGGAGAAGCGGGTTGGTAATCCCTCGAAGAAGCTTGCAGTTGAATTGAGGAAGCCTACGAACCCTTCATGTACAGCTGCAACAGGGGCATGCATTGTACCAAGAGCTGGAGGCACTGATACAAGATTTCATCAGGGACAGTCAGGAGGTGGAGAAGAAAGTTCCATCGATCCTTCCAACTCGAGCTCACAACTAAGTACTGCAACATGTATCCTACGTGCCCAGCATCAAGTCGAGATTTGCTGTCCTCCCTAGAAACTACCAGTTCGAAACAGTTATCGTGCAGAAAGTCAAAGACTCTGGTAACTCTATGGAAGGAAAGCCGGTAAATAAAGTCTGAGCCTGTGGAAGTTTGCCATTGGACTGAGACGGTCCATTCTACAATACGATGATAGAGCTGAGCCAGAAGTGCTGGGACACCGTTAAACAGCTCATCCACTATCTCTTCCATTTCTCAAAACCAACATCGAAGCATTTCATTCTAATTTTCATCTTCAAAACCTCGGCGAGGCTGCTTCAATGGAGCCCGAATCTGTCATCTGCACCAACCTGATTGATTTCAAGAATGAATGACACACAACAATTCCTAAGGTTTATCACAGCCTTTTCTTGCTTCCACTCCAGCAGAATGAGGTGTCAACCAACTGACTTTGCATCAGGAGCCGATATTCCAGACGCCCCTTTGTTGGAAATCGAGGGGTGAGGAGCCGAGCTAAGTATGACTTGGTTACATTTTGCTGAGCTCTTGCAAATGCCTGAGCACCAGGAAATGTGTGTTTATATAGCTTACAGCAGTGGCAACTAGAAAGTAGTAGAACATTCCAGAAAACTAAAGAACTTTGCCAGCACGAAACTAGACCTGAAAAATCCAACACCTTTCAAGAGACACATGGCAAAAATTGAAATGATTGGTTTCAACGATCCAACCAATAGCCACGAGCTCTATTGGCAAATTGCAGTACCAATCTCGTCTAAATCGGAGGATGAACCCGACAAATTCATGTCAACCTCTGACCGATGCGCTGAACCACTGACTCGGAAAGTCATGGCAATCCCATTGGGGGCCTTGTCTTGGTTCCCTGTGCTGCAGAAATGCCACAGAAAAAATGCAAGCTTTGGTTCAAGACTTTGACTTTGCTATCAAGGAACAAGAAGGGAGAGTTAACAACCAAGAGAGAACAGTAAGTGAAGTCTTTCGATCGACAGCATTGCTAATTTCATTAGGCAACATGTATGTACATTGTGTCCAAGAAAATTGATGGAGAGGACTCTCACAGACTGTTGGACGATTTCGAGTCCATCTATCACGTCCTTTACATCCTTACCTTTGCACACATCACCGAAGCTGAAATCCGTGGACTTGGACTAAAGATCGAAGGGTATCTTAGCAAAACTTCGCCGGACTCCAAAAGACGGATATTAATGGGCAATCTCAGGGTTTCTGAGAAGAGGAGATTTTGGGATCCAGTTTTTGGTCCCATCATCATTATTTTCCGCCTCTTCCTGTCTCCTGGCTACGTGGACGATCCAAAGCCGCTATAACCCAGAAGCGTTGTGATAAGCTCGAGCTTCCCGACCCCAACGAACGTCCCATCTTGACTCCATTTCTGCAACGGCAAGAGGAACTTCCGAAATTCTTAAATGGTGAAAAGATAGTATCCTCGTTTGAAGACAAGGAAGCTTGCGAATGCTTAGTCGAGGTAACTCAGGCGGTTCTCCTCCAGTCACAGCATGTGGATGTTTCAGGGCTACGGGCAGGTTCTCATGGCATGCTCGCTCTACGGAACGGATCCTTCGTTACAAGAAGGCCAACCACGACGCCAAACGTTCGGAACAGGCTCGGGAGGGTATAGGCTAATGCCCCCTCTCGAGCCCGAACAAGCTAAGCGTTCTTAGTTCTTTACTTTAAGTTTTCAACGTCACTCCACATTTCTTCAATAATTTCTCCTCTTCTGCTTGTACAACAGTGTACTTTATGTGTTATTATTACTTTTGTTTTGCTTCTTATCTTTCTAAATTGCGTTCTGATACTTGGTGGCCACAGATCAGCACGTCTCGTCAACACCTCTCATGCTAGGGAGCCTTGACCCTCAAATAGCCATCTCAGGAGTTTACTTTAAATGGATGCCTTTCCCCGTGAAGAGCCGGGAAGAAGCAGGAAGGGGAGAAGGAGGGAGTCGGGGATGAGAGGAGGCAGAGAATGGTTTCCCGGCGCTTGTAACGTTACTAAATCACGATGGAGAGCTTCATGACCTGTAGGTCGCAAAAAGCTCGTTAATGGATATCATCATCATCATCATCATCAGCATGTGGATATTTTAAAACGGATGGACACCTGCAACCGAATTTTCTTCACCAATACTTCAAAGTCAAACCCTGGATCGGCGGCACCAAACGCTCCGCATTGCACCAAGAAGGTCGTCAGTCAAAGGTCCAATGAACGGGTACAACCCATCAACGTCAGACGTATGGCCCTTCGTCAGGCACAGGTACAGAGGGAAGTGGGATGAGAGACCCTGTTGATGTGTCGCTGACGACGGGTCCACCACTTGCTGCAGTCGGGGCGACTGGGTTTGCATTGATGGTAAATGTGCTGATGTGCGACTCGTTCCGTCCTCATCTATTGTGATCGCCTGAGTACCAATGTTCGTCGAGAACTAAAGACACTGACTAGTCCAGGCAATAAAATAGCTACTCCTAGTTGAAAGGGTGATAGGCGGCTCCACCGTGGTCGAGCCGTCCGTTAAGGCGACTGGAGGGGAGAGAGGAGAGTTTGAGAGGAGCTCGATGGATGAGGTGGTTGTGTAGCTGAGGAGTAGGCGGTGTTGGACGGAGGCAGTGGATAGGATGTCCGAGAGATCCCCGAATGATGAAAGGGTAAGGAGAGAATAGACAGACCAGGACACTTTAAGCTGATCCCTGCAGTAAAGACAGTCCGGAGGTAGGGAAAGTGATATCAGGCGAGTACGATGTAATCTGCCTTCCTTTCAGGTCTGCTCGAGGCTAATGCGGAAAGTCTCTCTCATTGTTGAGGATGAATGGAGATTCCAAAACGGCACCACAGCAAGCGAAGAGAGAGAGCGCAAACATTAACATAGCCACTGCCACCTCCGATGGTATATCGCTGTAGCAAGCAGTTAGAAATGGCTGCAATACCTTCGTTGGTGCACAAAGCTCCAAGGTGGTGCCTTTCCATGCGTCAAACTTTATCTCCGCTATCTCACCCTTTTGATTGATTGCTGACTCCCTCATCCATCAAGACGGGAGACGGATGACACTAACAAGGGGTCAGCTGTTCAACTTGAGGCTCGCACCTCCTGATCGTGTGATGCTCCGTTTAGAAGTCTCCCACTGCACCATCTATGTACCCATTATACTCTTCTCTTGAGAAATCTGTTAAACCCAAGTAAGCCGCCTCATCGGCCTCCGATGAAGACAGGGGTTCATTGCATTTGTTGAGGTGACTCCACCAAGAATAATCACAACGACCACCACCAACGGCCGCCTTGAAAACGTGAACGACATGAACCTGCTCCCGTTGGGGTCCTGCAGCTCCTAACCCTCTCGATTAGGGTTAAGAAGGAGATCCGTGGATGGGTTTAGTATGTCAAATGTGAGGCATTGAGATGAGTGGGAATCTGTCAAAACGTTCCTGTAAGTTCTGGCGGCTTGTTGTCCATGTCGAGTCAAAGAGCGCATCGCATCGAGGCGGAGTAGTTGTGGTAAGGAAGAAGGAGGTGTTCAAGGTTTATCCATGGTAGATCGCGGAGTCCGGTCATAGAATACCTGGCTGCTGGATTGAGGGATCCGTATGACCCATATTCAACAACGCAACCTCAGCCCGAGACTGAGATATAAAAGCGAAAGACAGTGTCCCATTCCTCTTCACTCATATCTGCTACAATATGGAAGCTTTCGCACACTCTAACCAGTGGAGAATTGTCGTGAATCCATTTCAAGCTCCTTGCTTCTGGTACTTGTCTGACTGTACTATGTAAGCAAAGGTGGAACATCGCTACATCATTGAGGTGGATGGAGAACAACACACCCTTCCTGAAGAGCTTGTCTTTGCTGTCCTCGTAAGATTGCTTGCCAGTTCGTTCTTTTGGCTTCATCTGTCCTGATAGCAAGTGTTGATGGATGGGACAAGGTGTCATTAACGTCCATCTTAGTTTGTGAAACGTGTCCAACTCCTTGGCCTTCAATTGTCATTCTAGAGACAAGTTCATCACTCAGGACGTGTTTCTCCTCCCTAACTTCTGATGTTTGATCTCCAGAAATGACAATCGGATGTAAATGAATTTGCTGTTTTTTTGCACCTCTTCTTGATTAGCCAGGATGTCCGCCGCTCCTTTTCTCCTTTTTAGTCTCCCGAGAGAGTGAATACAATCACGATACAATATCAGTACATCAGGAGGCTTCCAATTTCAAAAGCCAATGAATTGAGAGCGAGCCTTTGCAGCAAATAAATCTAACGAACCTTCCGATCTGCTTCTCTGTTCTTCACTGACACTCCCTCTACTTTAAAAAATGTCCCATAGATCACATTCGGAATGAACTCTTTTCTAGCCGCAAAATTTGGATCAGTGAAGCTTTGAAGGAACGCAAGCAATCGTTGTATTGTTGAGCTGAAAGTTGAGAGTGATGAAAGGTGTCCTTAAGGCAACCAAGTAACTTGTGAGTAGACATTCGTGGGCTTTTAACGAGTAGGAAGGATCAACGTCGAAGGACTATTATGTGCACAGTGCTGAGTATGCATGAAAGCGCTGAAGATCTAGCACGTAACTACCGCATTAGAATCACTGTTTGATCCAGCGCATAGAAATTGCCTTATGATCTAGCGTACGGACGTTGATCCAACGTAATGACCATTTGCATCGAATTGCCTTTTGACCAGCGTACGGACGTTAATCCAGCGTTATGACTATTTGATAGAATTTCGTCCGACTAGCGGACAGAACTGCATTTAGACCCAGCGTACTGATCGTTTGATTCAATGCGTGACATTGCCGTTTGATCCAGCGCATCGAAAAACGCGCGTTTGGCCCAGTGGGTTAGGGGCTGTTGCCCTCCTTGAAAAATTTTCACAAAGTCCATCCGCATCGAACGTTCATCTGCATCTCCTTCAACATCTCCTTACCCAATTTTCCGCAGCTGTCGCCTTTGTGCAAACCTTCCCTTTCTCTCGACATCCTTTCTGGACCTGGACGCTGCATCTCAACTGACCAACTCACACCTTCTGCAATCTAGTGCTGTGACTGTGTGCAACAAACCCCATCACTGTTATGGAATCTGGATCAGCCTGAAGGGAGTTGTTTCTGTGAACTGTGCTCATTTAGGTGTGGGACTAAGTGGAGTGTAGAGAAGTTTTAAAGGTATGTTGTCCTTCTCTTTGGCATACCGTCGGTCAGAGGAACAAGATGGGAAGATGTGTGACACTCTTCATATTTCTTCTTACATTGTTGTCTAGACCTTGTCTCTCTCCATCCTCCCGCTTATGCTCCTTCCTCACCGAACCTCTTATCACCTGCAACGGTCTTGCTGTTACGCTCTGCATCACAGCTTACCCCTCACCCTTTCCTCATGCGCATCCGTGACACCGTTCCATCCACCTCTGCCCCACTTGCTCGTATGAGGTGAAGAACCTGCTTACATTCTCTTCAATTCCCCCGAATGCATGCGGTAAAAAGCGGTACCAGGAGTCAATGGATGGTCATTGAAGCGGCTTGGACTGTTAAGCTGTGGTGAGACCACAGAACTTCAAATGTTCTAGTATTCAGTGTTGAATCTAGTGAGTAAGGTCATCATTCTAATGGCAGTCCTAATCTGAGTTGAGGAAGGAGCAAAGTGACATGAAAATGTTTCAATCTACTTGAGCTACATTGCTGACATAGATCTGCGCACTATTTGTGAGTCAATATATCTCCCAAAGTCCCTTCACTCACAGCTAGTAGACAGGCACTTCGGTAAGACGGTTTGTTGACCTTGTGTCAACCCGCCCTGTTTAGCACAGGTCGGCTCCACACAACCCACAGCACATCCGATCTACCTCCCTCTTTCCTCACGTTTTTCCTCAAATCAAAAAGGTTATCTTAAACATTAGAACGGTGAAACTGTAGGCTGGATAGGAGGTCGTGATGGGATGTGATAGAACAAGCAAATGATTCAATTTTACAGTGCAAGATGTGTAAACTATGAGATTGCCTTGATTAATATAATGGATTTCATTGCACATATATGTCACAAAGCACGAGAAGGAGCCTGCAAATGAAATAAGGAAGCAAACGAGGTGACTCAATCATAGCGCTATAGCGCTATAGTGCCGCTCCTAGGGGTCTAGGATAGCGACCAGGTGACAAAAGCCCTATGAGCTATCATAGGGCTCATAGCTCCATAGACACCTGTCCAGAAAGTGCTGATGTTTTTTAGAGAAAGACTGAACATAGCTACATAATTGAGGCGGATGGAAATATTACATCATTCCTCAAGAGTTGGTAGTGCTAGTCCTCGGAAGATTGCTCGCCCGTATGCTTTCATTTTTCCTAAGTTTGAGGTAGACGATGTAATAAGAATAATATAAATGAGCATTCTTCGTATCTTATGAGTCACTTCTCTTTTCGTCGCAGTGTTGCTTCCGTGACCCCTTTTCTTTTCATCACACACAACCACCATCTCGTTGAGCTGGCCTGGACTGAGGTATAGCTAGTGCTGTGTGTGAGGTGAGTACCTTCTCTCATTAGTTATGCTGTGCTCATTCAAGCACGCTGAGAAGGTTTCCTTTCTCTTCTCTGCGAGTTCGACTAACCCCTCGTTTCTAAAACACTCAAAGAGTATCTGTACTCTTCTTTTGACCCTCTTCTCCACTTACTTAGTCCGTGCTATTTTAGGGCTTTGCCAAAGCCTTCTCCGCTGTACCCAGCTCCGTAGACTCTTCGAGTGTTTTAGGTATGTTTGTGCTTATACTTATATCTCATGCTACTGTTCTTATACTATGCAAACTCATGTTTTAGGTTATCTTATTTCGAACTCCCGCCACTATCAGGAGCCTTGCCAGCTTCTTGTAGTCGCATTACAGACGATAAGGATCGTACGGGAAGCTATTTGAAGGGTTTTCTTAATAGGCAGTCCAGCATAATGGATGAAGTCTTGTTGCACGTCGGAAACAATTCCCTTGTCCAAATCACGACTCCACTGACTTGCATAAGATGACTCTCTTTCAGACCAAAAAACTGATATCATGTGCATCTGCCTGCTCCCTCACCCATGTTCCGTTTGAAGCAGCTATCCATGCGAAAATAAAATAACTTTATTCCTCTCAGACTTCACACTTCACCTCTTGTAGGTCAAAGATACCGAAATATGGAAGGCTGCAGATTTGCTTGTTCCTGGGGCAGCTTCCGAAGCGAAGATAGGACCGTGATTTCGTTGTGTTTGTACGGGGCAGCGGAACTGTTGAAGAGCGAAGGAATGCAATCATTAATTGAGCTGAGAGGTGTACTTGAAGCAACTGAGTGACATGTGAGCAGACAGCGTAAATAGATAAGTAGGTGTCTAATGAGCAGGATTGAAAGTCGAAGGATATGCACAAGGCTCAGATCAAAGCACTCGAAATACTTTTGATCCCTTCATTCCTTTTACTCCTCAATCTGCATAACGATACCGGCCAACAATGCTCCTATTTATCACCAGCCTGTCCACGCTCCAATTCCTTGAGGAACATTTCGATACCGGTAATCGTGATGGGTTTATTCACACACGTTGTACTCACTCAACACACCAACAGCTAACCAACGGAACTAAAAGAGCTAAAGATGGGTGTTTACAACCATCTTGGCGATGACAACCAACCGTAACAAAAGGACTCTCCTGAACTTGGTCTGATTTTCAACTATCGCAAGTTGAATGAAGTCACAGCCAAAGATAAAACATCACGTCCTATCCAAGCTGACCTCTTGTCCATGGTCTTTGCTGAGAAATTCCCCAGCAAGATTGACCTGAGGAAAGGTTTCAACAATTTGAGCATCAAAGATTGAGGCGAATGTAAGCATGTTTTACACAAATCATGGACTTTCCAAACACACAGTGATGCACTTTGAGCTCTTGTTAGGACACTATGTACAGTTGCAGATTGGATATATAGCTGTAGTGGAGATGAACCTAAGAGCATAATATGACAAGAGAAGACTAGCCTGTCATGGAGATGAACCTAAGAGAATACTTTAAGGTCGCCTTTACTTTTCTCTGACCTATATCACAGAGCCACAAAGTGTAGAGGAGAGTATATGAAATGTAAGAGAACCAAAAAGGGAAAGCAACAGTAGGATTATGGGGGTTGATAAGAGGAGATGTTGTTTTTCTCTGCTGCTTTGTTAACCTCAAACAAATGTATTACGTTTGGCTGAGCTCTTGCAAACGCATGAGCAGCAGAAACACAAGAACAGGTGTTTATATACATGAGAGCTTGTGGCAAATAGAAAGTTCCAGAATGTTCATGAACAAAGTATTACTAACATTTTACACATCTCCAACAGGAGAGTAGATACCAGTGGGCTACATGGTGATGGGAGCACAAGTAGGCAGCGTTCACACTGACAGCTTTACTTTACCAGCAATTTACGAGTGAAGTACCCAAAGCTAGATATGGGCTGGTAAAATAAATAAGGTTTGAGGTAAGGTAATCCAAAAAAAAAGTTGAGACAAAGCTTGACAGCTTGCAAAGTCCACTCAAACTTGCTCACACTAGCCGAAACCAGAGTTCTGTCAGCTGAAATGGTGCGGTCTTCCTATAGGCATCCACTTCACAACTACTACTGTAGAGTGCCGGGCCAGCGACGAAATGACAGACTTCAGTGCCTCAGATGTTTATCTGTGAAGAAGAATGAAATTGAGAGGCACCTCTCCACTCCTGGATCAGAGGGAGAGGTAGCAAAGTATCATGGCCTAACAGAGATGGAGAAAAATTATTGGGCAGCCAATAAAGTGGGCCTTGGCCATCAACGTACTATCGTTGCTCACCATAAAGAGACGTCAGGGCAACTATGCACCTGCGTGAACATCGATACTGAGGTTCAACAGTATGGGCAGATCGTGTTCAACTTCGGTAAACAAAAAAAGGGAAGGAGGCACGTGTTTTTCTAGTAGGTTTACTCAGTGTGGTCTAACAACTTGTCAGCCAGTGCCTCCTTCAAGCTCAAATCATCGACATGCTCACACTTCTCATACCTCTTCTAACACCAGGTCTGATGTCTCTCCCTTAACCTCACAGCCTCCTCCTGTCCCTTCCCCAGTCCCTCCTGGTACCCTATCGATACACAACTCACAATCAATCCTTATAACCTACACATAGGGACTCATGTGAATAATCACCGTATCATTCACCAAAAAGTATTCATGAATTGGTGAACTGGTGACTGTGACTGTGACATGAGCTATGAACGTCAGGCCTGAGAAATTCTTGAGTCATGACTAGTCATGACTAAGTCACCACTTCCAGCCATGGATGGAAGGGCATGGGCACAACTCATGTCGGCCGAAGTTACAGCCATCGTGATTTCCATGAGCCTTGTCTTCATAATCGACATCCACGGATTCGACTTCGGCCCTTGCTCAACCGGCTGAGGTTTTGAGGTGGGCTTTTCCTATCAAGCAGCGAGAAGAGGCTAATGTCAGGTTTGCATCTTACGCAAATCGGTGCCCGTTCGCCGGATTGTGTCTCCTATTGCCCATTTGTGTTCCCTGCAAATCAGCGCCCGTTTGCCACTCTGCATCTCCTGTCGCCCGTTCGCCCATTTGCGCTTGCATCACCACGTAGCTCATTTGTGTCTATTCTCCTCTTATTAACTCCGTGTAATCCCACTGTCACTTCCCCCTTTTAGTTCTCTTACATGTTTCATCTGCTCTCCTCTACACTCTATGGCTTTTTTATTCTGCTTGTATATACAGATCGGAGAGTAGTGGAGGTGACCTTAGAGTATTCTCTTAGGTTTATCTCTACTACAGGTTAGTCTTCATGTCATATCATGCACTTAGGCTCCACTACAGACACATCATCCATGGCGACCGCACATAGTGTCAGCCCTAACAGCTAAATGACTGCTCTGACCACTCAGGAGGGCACTGATGCTGGTCACCTGATCACAATTGACGAGGCTGTGACCACCCAGTAGTCAAGGGGGACTCCACCTCCGGCAAGCTTTTTCTGCTGTATTTCCAACTTTCTCATATGACAAAAGAACCTGTCATTGCTCCGAAGCAAAAGCGACTCGGTGTCAAGAAGGATAAGTCGCATTTGGATGAAGAGGCACACTTGTAAGTACCTTGTCTCTGTCATGATTCAACATGTCCACTTTGGGCAAAAATCATCCTCTTGCTTCAGGATGTGCCAAAATGGGCGCAGAAATCATGAGCTGTTTCCAAGTGGCAAATGAATGTTGCTGATCTACCCCCCCCAGACCCAGGGAACCTCATTTTTTCTCAGTTCGTATAAAGGTCACAGATGTCACTGAATCTGTCACAAAAGCAGAGGTAGAAGTGAGTGAACCCGAAGAACATTTGGACTTCTTTCATGTTTTTCGGTTCTGTCCAATCCATCACTTCTGCGATTTTTACCGGATCTGGTTTGATCCCTCTGCTAGAAATGATCATACCTAGATATTCCACCTCATCTTGACACCAAATTCATTTCGGCAAATTTATGTAAAGGCCATTTTTGCATGAAGTTTGACAAACTTGTTGAATATGTTCCCGGTCTTCCTCTTTGGTCTCTGTCACAATTGGGATATGATCAATGTATATGAAGATGAACACAGCGGCGATCACAGCACGAAAATAGAGTTCAGGAATGCCTGAAAAGTCGCTGGTGAGTTGCAGAATCCAAAATATGTTACCAATGGTTCGAAAAGACCACAATTTGTATGACGCATCGCTTGTGTTTGCCTCAATCTTTGATGCTCAAGTTGTTGAAACCTTTCCTCAGGTCAATCTTGCTGGGGAATTTCTCAGCAAAGACCATGGACAAGAGGTCAGCTTGGATGGGGAGTGACGCAAAGTCCGCAATTTGCGCTGGTACTTCGACGAAGTTTTTTGGTCCCATTGCGCTGCGTCTTTCACTAGTTTCTATGATTTTGTCATGGCAGCTTGTATTGAGGCAGACAACGATGGAAATTGTTTATGTGTTGTAGACACATCAACTGCGTTGCAACTGGGGGGGCAGCAAGAAAACTCAACTTTCCCTGACACCCAGTTAATCTTTGGGTTGTTATCTTAACTAATCATGACTCAGAATCAGCTCTACTGTCTCCAACTCTGCCATCACGAATTGCCAAACTTCATGATGAGTGCGGCAGAAATGGCTAAATAAGCGACAGAATAGATGGAACCTCCCTGATTGAGAGCTCTGTCGACATTGTAAACAGGCACTGGGGAAGGGAGTTGAGTGACAGGTAGACCGTGTGAATGGGTTTCTAACAGCCAAGCCTTCCTTCTTTGCAGAGAGACACCAACTTCTACCAGCATCCCACTTTGGAGGTCGAGCGGTTAGAAGCACCACCGGTGCCTTTTTGGTGGCAGTGGAATTCATTGGGATGCTTGGAGGAAAGGCCACGTAGTCGCTGTCACATTCCTTGATGCCAATGGGTCCAGTCATCCAGAACAGACTCGTTTCGAACCTTCGATTCGAGTTGCTCTTCTAGGATGTGATCTCATATTGTTCTGGTGACAAAGTCTTCGGTTTTGGGGCACAAATTAGTGTGTTGTGTGAACATATATATAGTACACAATTAATATCACCATCACAAAACAACATAATACTCTGATGTAAAATGTTTTCTGTCAGCTGAATTCTCCCCTAATTTCGTTTCTTCCTCGCGGATTTCGTTCATGAGCTGTTTTGGCTTTGCACAAATCCATCCGGCGGAAGCCATATGATCAAAACAAGTCGATACCCAATGATACTTTTGTACCGAATCAGTGCGGCCCCGTAGGTTGGAGGACATACATCTTCTGGGTTCTGAGCTTCCAATCCTGCGAAAAACAAACACCGAGGGAAAATATGGTACAACAGATCCACTCCACATTGAGCGATTCTCGAAGCAGTGGTAATGATGTTTGAGCTATAATGGCTGGCGGGTCGAATGTGGATAAGTCGGCTAAGATAAATGACAAGGGAATTGAAAAAGACAGATTGATAGAGAAGGTTGAGCAGCTCGGGAGTGAGGGTCAGGTTGAGCATTGCGACATTGGTAACACCACAGAACTGCTGCAACTGATCATGACCTTTATCCAGTTCCCTCTTTGACAAAATGAGAGCTTGAAGGATCGCCTCGCCTCTGTGGATTATCGTGTCAACTTGCTGCGCTGGAGCGAGGGAGCTGCAAAGGGACTGCAGCTCATGGTCAAGCAATGATGCTTGAGCAGCAAAGTGATAAAGGCTACATCACTGCTGTCCTACCCACATCGGTGGACAAAAAGAAATGCTCACTGCAACCACTCCACATATGCATTCGGAACAGTTGGCACGAAACTGTCCCCAATGGAAGGCTCAAAGGTGGATTGTGACAGCCAATAAGCGAACTTTGGCTCCTTAGCTCCAAAAGATGAGGAGCTAAGGCAAAGACGAGTAAGGATGATTGCACAGGATTGCGCAGTTGGACTCAAAGTAGCGAAGTTGTGGTTAGTCGAGGCCAGTACATCTTGCGCCATGTCCAAGACCAAGGTCATCGCTTGAGGAGTCGTCCCGTTGCTGATCTCCCATAAAGCGTATGTAACTAAGGTGGGGAGGATGAGGTCAACAATGAGGGAGATACCAGAGCTGTCCCAAGGATATCTAAGGAGTGTTAAGGATCTCTGGTGCTTGTATTGGGCGCCAATAAGGAGGCCAGGTCGGTTTGTCCGTCTGCTGAGATGAAGTACAGTGTGAGCCATGAGCCCTACTCTTAACTTCAACCATGGAACAAAGACTTCTATGACGCATACCATCATAGAGAGGAGCGCAGAAGAGGGACGCTCCGAACAATGCCAGGAAAAAGTTCCTCTATGGCTTTGGATGTTGGCTCAAGACCATCCAGGAAATATCGAATGAGGTTGGCTTGAGCTGATAACTGGACGGGATACTCTCCAGGGAACACAGCTCTTTGCTTGTGATCTTCCGTCGTAGATTGACGTAACAAGTGTATCTGCGGCCTTCGTCCCTCAGGCCCCCAACCCACTCGCAAGGGGCATGGCCCCTTGAACCCTACTCTGAGTCATGTAAGGGTTCGAGTCCAGTATGAAACGCAATTTTTACCCCCTTCAGAATAAAATTTCCTTGCAGGTTCAGAAAGGGGCAAGCATATGGGTTATGATGGCATATTTTATTTCATTCTACTGGGCATGGTGAGGGAGGTGTGAGAGCTCAAAAGTGCGTCTTATGACTCATGCCAAGAAACCCAACGCTCTTATATTGACGTAATGATGAAGAAGGTTCTGGTAAGGTGCCTGGTTGGCGCAGAATAGGCCGTTCTGACATTAGAACAGGAGGTGTAGGTAAACAATGGAAATCATTTGGAGGACTTTGAGGTCCTCTTGCTTGGGGGGGACTGGACGAAGACGCCGGGGATGAGGAGAGATTATGGTCTTGCGGTAGAAGAGTTGCGACGACCGCTTGAGAAGCTGAGGGCCTAGATAACTTTGCAGGATTCACAGGGGACGGCTGATCCTGGTCAGTAGTGTCTTGAAGCGCAGGCGCAGAGATCTTCTGATAGACACAGTTGAGGTAAAGTCGTCCGCAGTTCGCGCATCCAGGCTTCTCTTCGCCACATTTCACGCGGCGTTGTTTGCAAATCAAGCAACCTGAAGGACGCACAAAATCGGCATTTCCATCAAGTATTGATTGCGACAACAAACAGACCTTTTTTTGCTGCAAGAGAAACGTGGTTTAAACCCTCGTCTAGAGGAGAGAGTCGCACCCCAGCTCCGGCGCCTTTCGTCTGCCATCAGTCGTGGTTGCGGTCAAATTGGAAGCTTATGAAGTTTGGGGAGAATGAGGAATAAAGACGAAAATTTGGGCCGCTCTGGATGATCCTTTCGATCCCCAAGGCAAGGTGGAGGGACCTTTGAGGCCCTCAACCTATTGGTAGCCCAATGCGACCGGAAACCAACAATATTGTGCCGCCATCTACTTCGTCTGGTTCAGTTCTGCAACTCAGGTATGCTATTTATGAACACTCAAAATGAGTTTTGATGATTTCAACGGCAGAAAAGGCTGAGTAACGCGTTCCGAGCCATTCTTGTCAGAACTCAGAGTTGTAGTCGTTCAACGAATTTTAAACCTTTAGTCGTGTTCAATCTTTTCAGAAGATTATATTATCATCCTCTGCCACAGGAGCGCAGAGTAACAGTTGCCAGGTTGCGTATTCCAACTGCTCGCTCTCCTGTGCTCTCGTGTTGACTTTTGTTGGGGAGGCAGCTTCTGTGCTTCTGCCCACTGTCTCAGCGGCAAGCGCTGAATCAGTGCAGCGTTCCGTCCTGCCTTACAGTCGCGAAGGTTTCTAACAACTCGCCTGTATCAGCCCCATAATGTGAATTAACCAGCCCCCACATCCTCGAATTAGGAACCTTGACAAGGCTGATATGGTTTATTGTAAGGGCCGCTCTTGGGGAATCTGTCGATGCAGCCCTCGGTGGGATCTGAGCCTTGTTCTTCAGCTGGCTGAAGAAGGTGACAGACGGTATAACCAAAGGCAGGTGAAAGGATCCAGCGCCGCGAATATCGTAGGTGCGCATCGCTGTAGAAATGACGACGACGTTGGGCTGTCAGGTTGAAACAATGAGCGCTCCGATCTGTGTTGTAGGGAAACAAATTTCATTGGAAGCAATTTGCGGGATCGAGAAGAACATGTATGTTGCTGGATGATACCCGTCGAAGTTTCTCCTAGCTTCTCCGTCAAGTAAGTGTACTGGTCCCTAGAGCTCGAGATGTTGTTCAGATAATTTTCAGCGATTATTGGCCAATGGAGCCTGAGCGCGATCCATCTGCCAGTGGAAGTCCCGCGGGTGAGATCAACAATGTGCAGGATGAACAACTTCGTCTTATGGCGTATTGAGGAACTAACTTGATCTGTCTGAGCGTATATGAGGCACCATCATCGATGCAAAAGATGTGCAATCCTATGGATTTGATTTCTCCATGAGATCTTGAAGATCTTACAAGGGTGATTTGTGATATGTCGGTGAAAGCAATGGATGATTGGAATACGAGGCGACCGTTGAAGAGGAGGGTTGGGTGTTGGTTTAGTTTTGTTGATTTGAAAGAAGAGAGATATCAGGTTAAATTGTTCCAGTATCAGGCTCATCAGACTCGCCACTGCGAGCTACGTATGCAGATTCATCATAAATCAAGCTCTTGTGGTTGCCGCCAACGGAACTCCAATCAACAAGGTAGAAATTACGGCAATCTCCACGATCAAGGCGCCGCCGCCGTTTCATCTTCGCGCCTTTTATAGATAGCACCGATATTCCTCTAGAAATACGTATAGAGGCTGCCTGGATTCCACTCCCTACACACGTAGTCGCAACTAGGTAAACTCAGGATGGCAAAATTGGGCCGCCTGATCTGGAAGTCTTTGATGGCAAAGTTCAGAGCAGTTAAGGATTTAAATTTCCGCACCCTTTCCTGTACAAATCCACCGGAAAAAACCAACTGTTCAGGGAGACAACACGAACCGTCCGTCCTACTCTCTCCCAGAAAATTTACACTCGCCCTACAACACGATATTGAAATGACGGCTTTTTTGTCGATAAGAAAACATAACCTCTTTGACTCTCTTACACCAGACCAAGCACAGGTTTAATAAGATGTTCCAGCTTCCTTCTCATAACTGTTGCGACGCCAGTTTTGTCATTGTTCCAAAATGATTCTTTCCTGCAGTTCCCAAGTGCACTCCAGGGATCAAAACGACACTGAGTTGTCTGTCTTGAGTAGACTAATAAGCTAGTTGTTTGAACCCCCTGCTCTCCTACTCCTTGACGTCACGGACTGGTCCGTTCTTTCCCCCTTCTTCAATCAACTCCTTAACCAACTAAATTTGACTGGGGAGAAGCGTGATCCAGCTTGTTTGGTTTGAATGATTTCTTTGTGACGTTACGCTCCGTGGAGTAACTGGTTTCATATTTGGTTCCCTTGAGACTGTTTTCTTGAGCTAACACGCCACCCTCAGAACGTCTAATCACTTGATCATAGTCTTGTTCGTCTTAACTCTCCGCCATCATTCTACGCTTCCTATAACACTTTGTCAGGCTATTGACTGGTCCTATGCTCACCTGCATGTGTCAAATCCTGTATGGGCGTCGAATCTATGCATTCAAGAATGGCGAGGGCTCAAAGCACACCGCTTTTGGACCATCGGTCTCCAGGCTGCAATCCATCACTCAATTGGGCATTACACGGCTGGACTTTGCAGTGAATGCTGAGAAACATTTGTAGCCGGTTACATTTCAATCACCAAACCAAGTGTGTGGTCATTCTGTGTGAAGGAATCCCTAATGAGAAGGTGACCAGTGGATTCCAGCAGTCATTCCCAGCGCGTTTCCTCGTCTCGTTTGTTCTGATATCAAATATTGTCGTAATATATGTGTCCAGCATGTAAGTGTTGAACCCTGATCCTTTAGTGGCTGAATGTCAATTGTTGCAGCATTCTTGGTCTCATCAGCCAAGCTTAAGGATGTCATCGCCCTGCGACAACTCGATCGGGGGTACCCATAAAGGAGTTAAATGTATGTTTCTCCTCCTCCGCGATCCGAACATGATTGAAATCTTTCTAGAGTTCCACTGTCCATGACGTTGCGCACGTTGCAAGGCTGGATGCGGAGAGGGTACGGCGTTAAGCATGATATTGAGAGCCAGGGTTTGTACTTTACTCCGTTAGAATGAGCTGATGAAGGGAAGTAAGGCGCAACCTAGTTTATCCAGCAGCGATAATCGATGAATTCTCAGAGTTACGACTTTCCCAGCCCTAACCTTCTGAATGGTTGCCGTGGCACCGTCACTTCATTTCTTTCTTAGTAGTAGCTTTGGCGTCGCCGTGTTTCCTCTTTTATTCAGCCATGTGAAACCTCGACTGTGAAACTATAATGGCAGTCTATTCAGAAAGCACGAAACAGAACCGACTGGCAAAGGTTTCGACTTGAGTTTAGATAATTAACTGATGCTGAACTTGTTCTTTTCAATAACGATCGACATTGTCAAAGACGACCAAAATGTTCCTGTCATTGCCAATGCCGATGACGACCAAGTTGGCCAAAAGTGACCACATGACACCACGCCTGAAGCGGACTACGGAGAAATGTACCAGAGTATTGGATAACTGAGGACGAGTGAAGTTTCAGAGGTATTGTAGCCAGAGGATATTGTGATGAAAGTAGAATGGACAACAGCAGTTGTGATAGCACCAAACTTCTGTAGGCACAAAAAGCTGAGGAAGAAAGCAACGCAACAGAAATGGTTATGAGACCGAAGGATTTCATAATGAAAATGAAAATTTGGGGGCTTGGAACCGCTGGAATCACAGATATCACATAGTGTCCCACAACAAGCAACACATTTTGATGGGGTCGATGTCGCCGACTAGTTGCGCTCTGAGTCTGCAAGAAATGAAGTGTTTTCTGATGACGGCAGGGCGCTTATCTAAAGCATTCACCTATCACCCATCACAGCAAAGCCAGAGGCAGAGGATGTAACTCACATTTATTTTGAATGTCGAAATTTTGGCAGACACATCTTTTCCCCTCAACTTCATCAGATTAAGTCACGTGATGCCTTGGGAATGGAAACCAACGCTTGACCTAAAAACGACCGCAGATATGTTAATCCAGCCTTCAGAACTGGAGCATGGAGAGGAAATCAGTACTGACCTCGAAGCCACATGAGTCCATCACTCGATGAAGGAAAGTACTCTACACCATTCATGTCCAATACCCTTTGATACGACGCTGACAGATCATTGTGTCAGTGGGGGTGCTTTGAGTAACTCACAAACCTGCGGGGAAAACTAAGAGGACACAGAGGACCGGTTTGAGCTAGCCGGCAAGTGTGGATCGGGTGCTTAACGTACGGATTACTATCACCTCGTCAGGAGAACTAGACCTGTGTAGGACCGTAAAATCTGCCAGAGAATAAAGCTTGCTCGATGCCTTCCTCCAGATGTAAATTTCCTCTGTTGCATTCATCTCTGGCGAAGACTAATGGTACAGAAAGTGCCTGGAAAATGAAGATATGGATTGATGACCATGAAATGAGTGAGCCTCTGAAGCGAAACTGAGAATGGGCTCTTTTTAAGCAGGGGAAACAAAGTTGGAAGAGAAGAATCAAGGCGTTTCAATGATACCGATCAGTGACTTGATTCATTAGCTCAGTCGCAAAGTTTGGAGTGCCTTCTCAGACAATGACATAGAACTGGACCCAAATCCAGATGTGAAGCTCGATCATGGTATTCAAACATGAGAAAGCGGGTTGTTTTGGCTTTCAAACAAACCAAGATTGTTCAAGGCCGGCCGGCTGCGAAATACATCATGGTCTGTCAAGAAGCCTCGAGAATTGGAAGAGAAGAACACGACTGTTGACTACAGGAAAGGGGTCACGACAACCCAAACTGATGACAAGGTTGAGGCCCTGAACGGAGCTGGAATAAAGTGAGGCAGTTCAACCCATCGGAGAAGGCTCAGCCTAGTCGCTCTCACAGATAGAGCTGGCCTCCATTTCTGCTGTTCCTAACCACTGATCTGAACCATTGTGGCAAACTGATCGCCAGAGTTTTGCGCTCAATTTCGGGGAGATTCGCGCCGCATCGGGCGGCAAACACAAACGTGGACCTTGAATAATCTTGAATGCAAAAATGCAGTACTGATTATGATTCGTCATGAATATAATTTAGACTAATCCAATGTCTATGAAAGGAATGTGTCTATCTCTGAAGCAAAACAAACAAAATAAAAGATATAGGTATGTGGAAACTTGAAATATAATCGCACCTTCCGACATCAATATCCCATGTGTTTTCCTGTTAAGTCGCTTGAAAGTAACGTATGTGATCCTGTTGTTGCCCTGTATAACATGTAATAACGATGAGTGAACATTAAAAAAAGAGGAGGATCAAGAATTGCGCCTTTCGCTCCGATGATCCCTTCTGTCCCAAGGTGGAACCGCAGGGCCCCTCGCACACGTAACCAGAATAGGAATGCCTGAAAAATATTCAAAAATGCGTAATAATGAGCCTTTGAAGGCTTCAGATGTACAAATACACGGGTATAATACTGCAAAGATAAGTTAAGGAAACCACTTATTTCAACCCATTCTCTGCCTGCTTCCTCTTGAAGTCCTCCTGTTTCTCCACGTCCTTTCGCCCCCACTCCAACACCTTCTTAATGTCCTCAGCATTGACACATTCCAACTCCACTCTATCTGCACTACTAAGATTTGTCTTCTGCTCTTCACTGTGCTCGTGATCAAAGTGGAGCTTCCCCATATAAAGCCATGTCTCGAGTCCACAATCCTTTATTGGACATTTCCAAATATTCTGGCTTGAAGGATATTGCTTCGAGCGCACATGGATGGAGGCAGTGGGTTTGAGATTATCAGGATGGAGGGGACACACTGGCACGAGGTGGCGGTGCTTGAAGCCGGTTTGGGAGGTTCTGTGGACGCCGGACAGCTGGCAGGTTGTGTGCAAAACGTGTATGCATAGTTGTGAGACTGCAATACAAGAAGGAGGAAAAGCAGGAGTAAATTGATCACAAGAGAGAGAGAAAAACTACGTTCCGAACCCCATCAATACCGTCTCCGCTCCATGGGACTGTAGTCAATGCCTCAATGTCCTGCTTCTTGAACGTCTTCTTTCCTACTCCTTCTTCAATTTTTTTTGGTGAAATGACTGATAAAATGTGATGCAGTATGCTGGAGGAGGTGTGCTCGACACTTCGATGGCAGCCTGCAACATGGCAGTTGGTAAATTCCGGAGCACCTTTTCTGGAGCACCTTCTTCCTTGACAATGTATGATAAAGTAGTAGCGTCAAACGTGGCCCTCCCTGTCACGAAACTAGAGTGAGGGCAACTGTTTTATGAGACTATCATGGCAACTTGTAATGTTTTATGAGACTATCATACCATCCAGATCAATATAAGGGAACCTGGGCAAACTCCCATTCCTCTTGGACTTTTTAAATGATGGTAACAGTTCTTGTACTCTCGAAAGTCATTCTCATTCGCCATCATCCGTGACAGGAGAAGATTCAAATCTGTGCCCCTGTAAAACTCGCCGTTGTCATCATCAGCTCTCACTGGGGTGATGATTGCAGGCCGTTTCAGCAGGAACCTGGCTGGAAGGCCAATACCCTTTTTTGTGCGACTGAAATCTTCATTTTCATCTTTGTATTCATAGATTACCATCTTACCCCCCTCATCATTCTCTTCTTCACCCACGGTCAGTCTCGTGAGACGGACCATAGCCTTCACCCCTGTTGTCTCTCGGAGTGATAGATCAGCGTCTGAACGGGCATAGCATCCCTGTGTGCCGACATAGAATTCAACATGTGCGACACCCATGAAGACTTCCCATCATAGATGATTGGGAGGACAGGCTCCTGAACTTGAAGTACATCAAGGAGAGGAGCAATTGAGACTCGAAAGGCTTCTTGTTTTGGTGTGTTATTGTTGAAGTTCAGCCCGCCACCACCACTCACGGCTTACTAAGAACGACGTGATGCCACATATTCGAGGGGATTCTATTTTCTTCTCGCTTCTTCTTGCTTACTTATTTTCTTACGCGTTGGTGTACTTCTAGAATTTGTTTGCCACATCTTTCTCAGATATATAAACCGTGTTAAAGTCAGGCAGAAATATGTAGTAATGATATCTTTGTTTCCTCTCAACTAAAAAACTCGCATCATTATTCGCAGTCTTACAACAGGTTATGAGCCCAAACGCCTGACCAGCAAGATCAATACCATTCACACCCACGAAGAAAACACCTCACCAATCCACTGCTAACAGCCACCATGTCGGAAGACCACCTCGGTGCATTCAAGATCGAGCCACTCAAGGCAAAGAACTGGGTCGCGTACAAACGACGCATCACCGCAGTCTTGCGAGAACTCGACCTGCTCGACTACGTAACAGGATCGAAGAAAGATAGACCGGTTCCTATCAAAGTCAGAGATGCCGATGGGGCGGAAACGGTCACGAACCTCGATGACCTCGAGGCATGGGATGTCAAGGATAGGAAGGCGCAGACCCGTTTCGAGCTAACGATTTCGGATGGTGAGCTTGTACACCTGACGGCGGCGAAGACGGCGGCGCAGATGTGGACGCAGTTGTGTGCGGTGAAAGAGGCGAGAGGCATCCAAGGGATCCTGGCAACACGAAGACGGCTGTACAAGACGAAGGCCGAAGAAGGCTTCTCGATGGTTGAGCACATCTCAAACTTCAGGCAGATACAGGAAGAACTTACCTTAATGGGCGACACGCTCAGTGATCAAGACTTCAGTTTTCTCCTTATCGCATCGCTCCCTGATTCCTGGGACAACTTCACATCAGCCTACTTCGGTGCGAACTCGAACAAACTCACCATCACTTCGCATGAACTTTCGTCGCTTCTGACCGAAGAAGAGAGGAGGAGGAAAGAGAAATCTGGCGAGTTAGAAACCGCAATGTACGGGAAGGGGAAGAGGCTCACCGGCCAGCACAGCGGCGGGAGCAAGCCTGATAAATCCGGCGTTGAGTGTTTCAACTGCGGTAAGAAGGGCCACTTCAAGGCGGACTGCTGGTCTGCAGGAGGTGGGAAGGAAGGCCAAAGACCTGGCAAGAATCAGAAAGGCAGGGGAAGAGGGGAGAAGGCTCACCAAGCGAAAGATAAAGCCGGCGACTCCGCCTTCCAGGGAACCGAGCATTTCGACGCAAGACTCTCGCGCAGGGTATGGCTCGGGGATTCAGGCACCACCTCGCATATCAGCAACAGTATGGATGGCTTTACGAAGGAAGCATGCGTACCTCTCTCAAACTTCTCAATACACGGACTCTCGAAAGAGCCAATTCCAGCGACGCTCCGAGGACCGTACACGCTCCACGTCCTTGTCAACGGTCAGTCAAAGACCTTAACGCTCAAGGATACGCTCTACGCACCTGATGCACCGAATTCACTCCTTTCCATTGGACGACTCGACGATGCGGGTGGGGAAGCAACATTTGGGCATGGCAAGATTAAACTCTGGAGCAAGAACCGTCAGTTGCTTGCTCAGGGCACGAAGAGGGGGAGGCTTTACCAGTTGGACTTGGATGCAAGCAAGGCAACGGCTCTGGTGGTGGCAGAGAAACCGGCAAAGACTTGGGATGAATGGCACCGTGCATTCGGTCACATCGGCATGTCGACACTGGAAGAGCTGCACAAGAAGGGATTAGTTGACGGTATGAATGTGGATACGACGAGCTCACCTTCCATTTGTGAAGCCTGCATCCAAGCAAAACACGCGCATAACCCCTATCCACACGAAGCGTCAACACGAGCCGAGCAGCCTGGGGAACTCACCTACTCCGACGTCTGGGGACCCTCACAAGTCCCTTCGATTGGCAACTCACGATACTACATCTCATTCACCGACGACTGCACGCGTCGGACCACGGTATCGTTCATGAAGACAAAGGACCAGGTGCTGTCGAAAATTCAGTCGCATGTCAATCTCGTCGAAAAAAAATACGGACATGTTCCCAAGAAGGTTCGCGTTGATCAAGGCAGCGAGTTTATTGGGCAGAAGGTGCGCGATTGGTTGGAGGTCGAAAAAGGAATCGAGCTCGAGGTAACTGCGCCGTACTCGCATCAGCAATTGGGCGTGGCGGAGCGCATGAACAGGACACTGGTGGAACTGGCAAGGGCGATGCTTTTTGCTAGGAAACTATCAGGACGGCTCTGGGCGGAGGCAGTGAAGCATGCCGCTTACCTACGAAACAGAGCGCTCACGCGAGCACTGTACGGCAAGACGCCTCACGAGGCATGGTCTAAGGAGAAGCCGGTTGTGGGCGAGCTCCAGGAATTCGGACGGGACGTATGGGTGATAGACGAGAGGCAGAAGCCAAAACTGGACCCCAAATCAGTAAAGGTCATCTTTGTGGGGTATGAAGATGGACCAAAGGCAATTCGATACTATAATCCAAAGACACAGCGAGTTCTCATCTCGCGAAACTTCAAATTCGGAGAGGATGAAGAATCGGTCACCATTCCTTCTGTCCAGCCCGCTCCGACCAAGAAAAGAACAGAGGAGAAGAGTGGGAGCGACTCACCTGCTCCCAAAGACCCAGAAACCCCATTACCACATCCCACCGAACCGATTACTCCATCTACCGAAACCGCGCCAGATCCAGACCCGCCTGCGCCAGCCTCTGCGACCGTATTAGGAAAACGTCCAAGAGCGACGGTCGACTACTATACCTTGCACACCGGCAAGCATCGACCAAAGAGTCGAGCACCATCTTCGTCCACTATGCCGCCGATGAACGACCCCGTACCCTTTGCGAACGCCAGCAACTTTGCGCTCGCGTTCCTCTCACAAATCTCCCTCACCGACGACAATCCTCAGACCTACGACGATGCGAAAGAAGCAAACGACTGGAGAGACTGGGAGAAGGCCATGGAAGGAGAAATCAGTCAGTTGCAGAAGTTCGGGACGTGGAAGAAAGACTTGGTCGAGTTACCACCCGGCAGGAAGGCCGTAGGCTCCAAATGGGTGTTTGTTCGGAAGAGGAACGAGCGCGGAGAGGTGGCGAGGCACAAGGCTCGATTGGTGGCGCAGGGATTCCTGCAAATCGCAGGACAAGACTTCAACCAGACGTTCTCACCTGTCGCAAGACTGGAATCCTTGCGCACTATCGTGGCACTTGCGGCGGCTCAGGGATGGGAAATTCATTTGATGGACGTCGTCGGGGCGTATCTCAATGGAGATCTGGAAGAAGATCTGGAGATTTACCTGAGGCAGCCTCCCGGATTCGACGATGGGACGGGACGCGTCTACAGGCTCGTCAAAGGGCTGTACGGCTTGAAGCAAGCCGGAAGGATCTGGAACATCAGGCTCAACAAGGTCCTCGAGGGCCTCGGGTTCAAAATATCAACAGCAGACTACTGCGTCTACATTCGCAGGACGGGAGGCACCGTCACGACCCTCTTAGTCTGGGTTGACGACATCGTGCTTGTCTCGAACGACAGAACCGAGCTTGCAACAGTCAAGGAGGAGTTGCAGCGTGCCTTCGAGGTCACAGACCAAGGGCAGGGCAACCTCCTGCTCGGAATCCAAATCCTACGAGACAAGGAGAAGGGCACGATTGCACTTTCGCAAGCAAATTACGTCGACACCATGCTCAAGCGCTATCACATGGAGAACGCAAAACCTTCATTTATTCCAATCGATCCGAACACAAAGCTGCTGCCGAGCAGCGACAGCGATTCTCTTGTCGACGAAAAAACTCTACCAAGGAGCGGTTGGATCGCTCATGTACGCCGTGATGGGGACGCGTCCCGACATCGCGTTTGCGGTCCAAACTGTCAGTCAATTTTCTTCAAAGCCAAATCAATCGCATTGGACAGCGGTCCAACGCATCTTCCGCTACCTCAAAGCGACGAAGGAACGGGCGCTTGTTTACGGGGGTGACGGAGGGAGGCTCACCAAAGTTGTCGGGTACTGCGACGCTGACGGGAACTCCAGCGAGGCAAACGGACGCAAAGCCATCTCTGGCTACGTGTACCTTGTGTCGGGGGGTGCGATATCTTGGTCCTCAAAGAAGCAGACCACAACAGCGCTATCAACTACTGAAGCCGAGTACGTCGCAATGTCGCATGCAGCCCGGGAAGCCATCTGGCTGCGAAAACTCTTCACGGACATCGGATTCGCACCAAACGGCGCAACCACTCTTTTCTGCGACAACCAGGCCGCGATATCTCTCTCGGCGAACCCCGAGTTTCACCGTCGCACAAAGCACATCGATATAATCCACCATTTCATCAGAGATCAAGTCACTGATGCGAAAATCGACGTCGCATACGTACCTTCCGAGGAAAACCTCTCTGATATTTTCACCAAAGCTCTCTCAAGACCTGCGGTGGACAAGTTCACTCAAGAAATGGGATTGGTGACGGACTGAGGGGGTGTGTTGAAGTTCAGCCCGCCACCACCACTCACGGCTTACTAAGAACGACGTGATGCCACATATTCGAGGGGATTCTATTTTCTTCTCGCTTCTTCTTGCTTACTTATTTTCTTACGCGTTGGTGTACTTCTAGAATTTGTTTGCCACATCTTTCTCAGATATATAAACCGTGTTAAAGTCAGGCAGAAATATGTAGTAATGATATCTTTGTTTCCTCTCAACTAAAAAACTCGCATCATTATTCGCAGTCTTACAACAGTTATTGGGTGTGCGACGGTCACGATTTTGCTGCTCTGTCGTGCAGTTGAGGCTGTTCTTCACTTCCGACTTCTTGTTGAGTTTGTAATCATGTTCATCGAAAAATAGAAGTCGTCTTTACTCAGCTTTTTCACGATAGTCTGTCGTCGGCACATTTCCACCATGAAGGAAGCTCTCCAGCTCCTCAGGCGACGCATTACGAATCCATTGGGCATCGACGTCTGCCATTGCACTGTTTAAGCAAAATATTACGCTGGCTAGAAGTATACGGACCATTTCTTAGGAGGAATTCAGGTTCCCTTTCTGCCACAACTTCAATTCTACGCTCTACTTCCCCTCCATCTCCTCCTCCTCATCTTCGACTGTCTTCTTCGGTGCTATGACGTCCTCATGCCCATCCCTCGCATTGGCAGTAGAATCTTCATCATCACGTTCCTCCTCTTTTGACTAGTAATTTCGTGCCTTCTTGCTGTAATCATGAATGATAACCTTTCCGGGATCCTTAGGGCACATAAATGAATATCCCTCTCTCTCTATCCTATCCCAGTCAAAGTCGATCTCCAGGCCGCCTTTGGAATTTGGCCACTCAAACAAACTGGCACAGCAGCTGTGAAAGTCGACAGATCCGGCGGTAAGGTCTTTTGAAAATTGAGTTGGACGGATATGGTCAAGAGCTCTTCCGGCCTCCCACATTATACGCTGCTCCTTGTTAGTCGACTCGAGGGTAGGATCGCGCGCATAAATTTGGTCAAGGAGTCGAACGTGTGAAGATCATAAGATGAGGTCGCTCAGATCCATGCGACAATCATGATGGCCGTCCATGCGAGTGCGTCCAAAATGTTTCTCAATCGCATTGGATCCGGTGAACTGATAATGAACGAGGATGAAGGGTCCATGAGCTTAAGCTTTGCAGCTTCTCCAATCGTACCGCAGATGGCATTCTGAATGTTGTGGTACAGTTGAGACGGCATGAAGAGACCACAATTCTGGTGGTAAAGAGTGAAAGTGAGGATCTGAATCGTCATGAGGCGAGTTATGGCTTCTTCAAGAGAGAGATGGTCGTAGTAGGCTGAGTAGTAGTTGCGCATGAATCGGGCATAGACAATAACCGCATGGTGGTGCTGCTTTTAGACTTTGCTGACCCAAGTCTTCCCTTCCTCCGGCAACTCTTCCTCATACTTCAATCCCATCTTGCTCATCCGCAACCAGGCCAGCTCCGTACACTTCCCAACATTTTGTTTATCATCTGGGAACATCCTATTGTTGTAGTAGTATGGCGTCTTACTACCACAGTGAACGTCCCAGAGATCGTGGAGGATTGCTGACGGCTTGAGGAGATGGTTCCGATGAGGATGCCGTCTGCTCTTCCTGACCACTTCCTATCGCGTTTGCCGCTATGAGTCCAGTCGGGATTGGCGACGAGCTCGTTCTCCCCACATCAAATTCCATCAAGAAAGCGAAGGCGACCGATGATTGGTTCAATAAAAGGAAGTGTTTCAGCAAGGGTGGTGTGATGCGTGAGAAGTCCGAATTCAAGCCGCACGGTGGGATCGCTGTCCGCTGCAAGCTCTCCGACATAGTGCTTCTACTGCTTTAACCAGTTGTTGACAATCAGCAGCGTCATTCGAGAAAGTGCGGTCAACTTCAACAGCTTCTGATCATCGTTCAAGCAATCTGTTGATGAGATGTAAAACCGGCAAGTCATTAAAACCTATGTGCATTTCTGAGTTACCGTTGAAATAACATTTGAAACCACAAACCTTTCTAGGAGTTTGCCGCCAAAATACACAGTCACATTATTCGCTAAGGTCGCCTTCCCACAATCTAAGTCAGATCGTAGTTCCTTAAGTCGTTCGGGCGAATCCAGCTCGATGGAGAGAGAGAATGAACACTCGCGCGATGCACTAAGGGCTCTGTTCATTTTGAGATTGACTGAAGCGGCTGTCTTAATACTAACATCATCCTTAATCAATAACAGGGACGTGGTTGGTGCGTCTACGAGCTCCTCATTGATAGAAATCAGGCTGAGCTGATACTTGATATCTGCAGCCGTCGGCCAGCCAATTGATGGGTGGATACTGTCTTTTACTTTCGAATGGCGAATGATTGATGTTCGACTCGGGAGGTAGCCCGCTTGGTGAAGCATATCCGTAATCCCTCTCCCACCTCTCCTGTAAATCATCTCGCCAATGTTACACTCTGTTTCCGAAAAGCGCTCAACTTTAGCATCTCCCGCAACAACCGCTTTGAATGCTTCCAAAGTTTCTGAGATCGATCGATGGAGGTTGATTGACTGCTGGCAAAAGGCAGCTATACAGGGGTACTCGGATGCCGAAAACTCATAGATGAGGTTGTGATACTCTTTGCGTTCTTCGCGGAGCTTGTCTCGCTGCTCTCGTACCTCTCTTGACTTCGTGTTGATATGCGTTAACTCGAACCACTGCATCCTGGATCTTTTCTTCCAGTTGGGCATGGCAGAGATACCGATTTGGACCTAGCTTGAGAAATATGTCTCTCTGCTTTCGGCATGGTTGGGATGAACTCTTTGATTTCCCCCATAAGTCCATAGTACATCCCCAGTGTCGATGATAAGGATGGAGAGGATGTTGTTGACATCTCGATTGTGGCGTTGCGAAAAGATTAAAGCCAAGTCGCAACTGCTTCAACTCCGTCCCACCTCTGCTTTCCACAAACATTGACGGTCTAAGCAACACTGGTCAACATAATTCTCTATTACGCCCTGATAACGAAGGCAGAGTGCGAGCATGTCATGTGTTGAGGATCAGCGTGTGTGGCAAGAGGACAAGTATCTTCAGTTCTTCATCAGAGAGTTTTCCGAGTTCGTCAAGGGTCTCCTCTAGTATCTTGAACCTCCCCCCTCGTCGTTCAGGCATCAACCGAAGATGTCTCACAATAAAACGAAGCTATTGCTGCTGATTAGCAACATAAATAGCATAGAAGGACATACCTTAGCAAGGATTTCCTTAACCATTCCGACCTGAACCACGATATCTGAATGGTGTTCAAATGGCAGTTCTCCACCTTCCCTCTTGTTCTTCCGGGTAACTTCCCCTGCCAGACTACTGATTCCTTTCCTTCATCCTCCTTCCCCTTCTGCGGGAAAGCACTGATAACTTTCAAAAGCTCTAAAGCCGCAAGATGAATGACGTGAACAGAACAGAACATGCGGTGTTCTTTTGCGTTTGAAGGGATGCCACGCTCTAGCAATTGGGACTCAATCTGTGGATACAGACAGGAATGTGTCCCATTGCCTTATCAATATCCTCTTGAGGGATGTCTACTTTCTTCCACACCATGAGCTGTAACTTCTGGTAAAGGGCATTGGCCCTTCTGTGATTTTGAGTCGTCTTAAGATGACATTCCAGGCCAGAGTGATTATTGTGACTTGTTTTTTGCTACTCGGCAGATGAAATAGCAGTGATTGCACTTGTAGTATTTGTCCCCTTCCTGATGACCTCCTTGATCTGTGTTGGCGCCTCATCCTTGGAAATCTGAAAAGGTAATGTACCGTGGCTCGTTGTCGAGTGCCAGTTACCTGAATGAGCTAGTAGGAACGGAAACCTGAGAAGTAGTAGAGACACACCTTCGAGCGTTGAACATGCCACTTATTTGGACTAAGGGCTATCATTGTAGAGGTAGGTTGACCATTCTCTCACCATGGCCTATTTTTCAAGGCTGTTTGAATGGAATAAAGGACGAACCTGGACTCGTTTCTTGGATTTCTTAAACATCTTCCCTGGCAGCATCTCGGCTAGCTCCCAGTTCGATACCTCCGTTTCATCTTGCTCCACCTGTTCGCCATCCTCTCCACTATCACTTTACTACTATCTCATTCTCTTCTCCTGAAGACAGGGCAAAGAGCCCTCCATCGCCCCTGTTTCATCCACTACTAGATCCGCCAGGAGCAGTGGGTTGAAAATGGACTGCTGCAGCGCACAACGAACTTTCCGAGCTTGCACAATATAGGATGGTAAGTCGTATTTATTCTCACTTTCACATAAACCATCCCAGAGCAGTTTAAGGCTTTTAAGACGGTGTCAAAAACCAGAATCAGATGAAGATTGGGGCGGTATCCAGAGAATGCGCGATGAAGGGGCAAACGGTATCTTCTTCCTTAGAAGAGAGCTGTTTCCTCAGCTCCTCACATGTCTTGTAAAGCCAAAAAGAAGCCTAAGCAATGAGTCAAAATTAAATAGGAAGGGTGAGAGAAATAATGTATGTAGTTTCTGTCCTGCCGCATGGTTGTGACCACACTCTTCAAGACAAGACTTCAAGCTTGTCATAACCGGGAATGGCAAAGTTTCTGTAATGCGAATATGGACCCAATGAGAGTAATCCGGGCCGAGTGCAGAATGAAAGGCTTTACATCTCACGGTCTGATTTTTCTTTCTCTCTTGCTAATTGACGTTCCTTCTTCATTATTCCTCTTTACCATATCCACCAACTTGATTTGGCATGTTGGCTTTGATGGCACCTGCTAATGATGGAGAAAGTAGTGCCAGCAACACCCATGATGCCTTTTATCGACAATTTGGGATCAACACTTTGAATGGAGCACTGGAGCGACTGAGGCGAGACTAGTCAGAAGAAGATTCTGGTCTTAAATTGGACAGGCACCAGGTGCACAGAGGAACCTCTGACTTCTTGTTCTTGATGAGCCAGCCGACCTGGCCAGCTTGACTAAAAGATCCTACATAAATTTGCGCAGCTATAGAAATCTGAAGCCACGTTAGGAGACGTGTTGTTGTTGTGGTGGAAAGAAGATGAAGAATTAGAAGGAGGAGGAGAGGGCGATATTGGTCTTTTCTTCAAGAGAATGGAAGGGATAGGAGCATGATTTAGAGTTTCAATGCTGATTGCAGAAGAAGGTTGACTGAGGCTCAGCCCATTATCATAGACCAAGAAACGACCCATCATGCTAAGTGGGGAGCAATCAAGAAGGCAGAGAGGTTGTTGACATTTTTCCATGTGTGACTGAACAACAGCAAGAGGAATTGTCCCATATTTATTGACTGCTCCTTTCTGTTTATCCCAGCCAATAATATGCATTTGCAGACCTTCCCAAAAATGAAGAGTGTTCTGAATCCAACCAATCGAATAATCATGACAAAAGTGCTGAAAAGACTTGTGATACAGAGTGCAGCAATTTGTGTTACAAGATCAACTAGGGCTCCACATCAGTGTCAGCGGCGCCGTCGAAGCTCTTCACTATCTGTATCATCATGACCAGCTCGACGACATCAGAGACAGCGTTCATCCTCCACTGAGGAGTATCAACCCTTCACTTGCAACCCACACTGGGCAGAGATCACAGAAGCCCTCCTACCGGGACAAAAACCAGAGGATCAACCAGATTTGGTTTCAAGGGTTTTTCGACTGAAGGCTCTGGAGTACATCAAGGATTTAGTGGTACGACAGATCTTTGGAAGGGTTATCGGATATGTCTGGGTCATTGAATGTCAGAAGAGAGGTCTACCACATGCCCACATCATGTGGATGGCATCAACGATCGCTTGATTCCGTGGCTCGCATCCATAGGAGATCGGGTATATTATAGTGCAGATCAAATTATAGATGACGAGGGAGATCTCAGAAATCGCTTCTCTGTCAAGTACCTGAATACCCTGGAGATCTCTGGATTCCCTTCGCATCGTTTACACCTCAAGACTGGTGCACCCATCATTCTTCTGTGAAATCTCAATCCATCTGCTGGCCTGTGCAACGGCACGCGGCTCATTGTCACTCAGCTTCTCCGACGAGTCATCGAAGCAACCATCATTACAGGTGCACACAGTGGCGAATCTGTTCTCATTCCTCGAATCGGCATTGACAGTGCGGTATCAAACCAGCTTCCTTTTCAAATCCAGCGCTTCAATTTCCTGTGCGCTTAGTGTTTGCCTTAACTCTGAATAAAGTGCAAGGACAATCTGTTGGACATGTGGGTTTGTACTTAGAGTCTTCTCCTTTCTCTCATGGGCAGCTTTATGTTGGTCTTTCACGGGTTTGAAATGCAAACAATTTACGAGTACTGGTCCAACAAAGCAAGGAGACGAAAACAAGCAAACAGATAATGTAGTTTACAAGGAAGTGTTATGAGTACTCAATCACTGATCATCTCTCAGCATGTTCCTAACAATATAGTCAACACTAAGCTTTCATTGTTTTTTGAAGACAGTAGAGTACATATGATGAGTCTGTGCTCGCTGAAGGCGAGGCCCCACGCAGTGGCTGCCGGAGGCTGGGGTCCAAGGGGCGAAGCCCCTGGTGGGGGGAGATGCCTGAGGGACGAGGGCACTGACACACTTGTATGAACCAAGGAAATGACGATGGGCGGGTTGTCAGTGTAGTAACCAGGTTGCTTGTATCTCTAAGGACCCTCAATATTAGCCTTCCTTTCCCTCAGTCTTTTCAGTATCTTTCTACCTCTCTTTGTCTATAATGATTTCTTCACTTCTCTCTTATGAAGTAGATTTGATTTTAGTACTGCAACACATGGCTTGTTAAGCAGATGCATTCGCTAATACGAATTTTTTGTGCTCTGATCTACACCCTTGATTTGGAGCAGTGCTACAGCTTAACCTCCTAACTTGGGTAGCTGGCACAGAGGTATTAGAAGGGGGGTTCCTGATATCTGATATCCTCTTCGAGTGCCGGCGGGGTCGTATCATTTGCAGCAAACAGGAGAAATAGAAGGTACAGCAACAGGCGGCACAATCCTCCTGCTACCTATGTTTACCTTTAGATGCAATGAAGAGGACAGGACCGCAAGAAGTGAGCGTGATCATGGCATAGGCAAAAAGCAAAAACATCCTCGTTAGGGCAATCGGGAAGCTCTTGAATCGCCATGCTACGAAAAATACAACTGGGACATTGGTAACCACTTTGCTCGGCTACTCAACATGGGGCCTTCGCTGCAACCAACTGCAACTACTGACTTGAAACGGTTGTGGTGCAGCTGTGTTTAGAAACCTTCTCATATACATGACGATATAAAGGATGCATCTTCTCATTGTGCATCTACCATGCTAGAAGAATAATTCTTTTTACATTTAAGCCATAAAAGATGAGTCTATTGTTCATTATAAGAGGAAAGGGGAAGAAGATTATTGCAGCAAGTAGAATTCTCTCTTGATGGGTGGATAGCCTCTGCATTGCAATATTGTCTACCTTCTCATGTGGCTGCCAGGATTATTGCACCTCAAGCCTATGGAAGTACCAACGATTGGATGGTGACGTGCAGAATTATTGCTCCCCGTCCCATTCTCAGTTCCGTAATAGTAGAAGAATATATATAGCAAGTCCTATACTCCCATACAAGACAGATATTATCTTGACTGTTGTAGCCGGGTGATGTGGTTTCATGCCTGTGAGTTCATTTAGCCTTCTGGAAAACAAGCAGGATGAGAGAGTTTAGAAATCTGAAGGATGGAAGGTTCAACCTCTTCTCACATGGGAAACTTTGATGAGTGAAAGATGAGATTATATATTTCCAATGAATAACTGCCTTGAAAGATGGGAATCACTTCTCTTTTATATTATTCTTATTATTCCATTAGGTATGTTGAATTTTATGTCTTCAAGCTCTGAAGTTCGAGAATATTTCAATGTGCCTGGTGAGGGAGGTATGAGGGCTCAAAAGTGCGCTTTATGACTCATACCAAGAACGGATGGCTTTTAGTGGTAAGGATTGATAGTGAGCCTCTATGAAAATGGACTCAGTCCTTTGTCAGTCAGAAGTCAGTACTAGTCAGTAAGTATTCAGCCACTGAGTTTTGACGGATTCTGACTGACTTTAGATCAGTAAGTGCCAAATGAAATGACAATCAACTCAGTCTACCACGGTCAAAATTCAGTCTGGCGTTTTTCACTACCGTCAAAATTCAGTCTACACTCTATAGACCTCGCACCACTTTTTATTAGCTTCCGGATTTATTCAGCTTGTTTTCAGTTCATATTCAGTCTCAAGGTCACAATTATTTACTTTCTTGATATGAAAATGCATTGCAATATATATATTCAAACCTAGTAACAACACTCAAACTCACCTTTTGGCCCTACCGTTTCTAGAAGTTATCTCGAAAGCAGACGAATCTGCTATGTACAAAACCAAAACCGCAGTTTACCTTTGAAATAAGATCTCAGGCTCTCCGCTCTCATCATATCAGAAAGAGAGTACTAACCATGCTTCCCACCACTTTCAATACTTTTTGTCTGCCTCAAACCATGCAAGGATCAGAAGCTAGCGGAAAAAACAGCAAGTAAACATACCACTGTCGAAGCCACTAGCCAAGCCAATTAATCCGAACTGCAAACTAAATAATCTGTCACCCCCATTAACCTTTGTTAATACGAAGAGCACGTTAGCGAGTGGCAAGACCGACCTGGAAAACTTCGATCTGCTTCTAAGCTCAGAATGCATATAAGGTCTAGCTCATGTGATCAGACATTGTGAAAAACAATAAGAAAACTTACAGTCTTATCTAATGACGGAAGTCAGTGTGGCTACATGGTAACACGAAGCTGTGTCAGAACTCCTTCATCTGATAGGAAACAAGAATCAAGTATAAACAAACAGAAGCCATGTATACAAAAGCAATGTACAAAGAAAGCACAAAAGAGCGGAAATCAGAAGCAAGCAGCAACCTATTGATATGAATGTGCTTCGTCTAACATTTGTACGGTTGGTGCCTAGTCTACTATACTTTATATGTGAAGTGTGACTGTATCACATATGAGCACCTTGTTGGCTACTGCACAACCATCACCAACCTAAAGAATACTTACAATTTTCGGATCTTTAGCATCTGAAAGAATTCCTGGCTAGCTATTGTTTGATATCGGTTGAGAGTAGCACAAGCATCTGATGTATTGGGGAGAGAATGCGTGAGGGTGTGGTGTGAATAGGGGCTGGAAGACTCGAAGATGGGAGTGATCCGATAACCTGGTGGGAACTTGGTGGTTTTCTATTGAAAAAATCGAATGAGGTGCGTTGATGTAGATGGAAAATGGAATGCCGGGGGAGCACATGGTGTTATGAGTCCTTGCCAGGTCGTCGTATGATTGCACTGAGGAATGACTGACTTTACATTCAGTCAATGTTGGCAGACTGAATTTTCAATGCGGGTTGACTGAGTTTCAATGGAATTGACTGAGTTTCGACTGAACCCTGTTTTCATAGAGAGTGAGCATGGACGATCTCCTGACATCGTCGGCTCCGTCACTTCTTCTATTGTGTACATGGAATAGTTGTCATCCTGTTCATCCGCATTCTCATCCTCCTCCTTTTGTGGAGGAGTCAGTGCTGGTGCGTTTTGAAGAGGTTTGTCAACATCGAGTGAGGGTATGAACACTGAGATATCGAGAGATTTTGTTGGCGGTGTGGTCGTCACGTTAGGACTGATGTGTGAGAAGAGTTTGGTTTTGACTGGTGACGGGAGTTGCGGCGAGGTTGCTTTGGGAGAAAAAAGAATAGGAGCCGCCGGTGTTTTTGCAGGCGATACAATAGAAGGGAACCAGGACGCCTGATGATTTCCCATTCGTCCAAACCGCTTTGTTGAGGCTCGGATTCCTTTGAATAGAAGGTGGGGAAGTAGGATACGGGCGAGTTGATAAGCGTGGTCGGTTTGGAGGCGGTGTCAGCGCTGGCTTTGGGAGACTGTAATGGTGGAGGAGATGTGAAAGGATTTGAACCAGTTAATATCCAGGGTAGGCGAAGTGGATGCATTCCAGTTTCAGGCGATGGAATCTTCCGCGATATCACAGGACGAGATGTATCTGCTTTCCTAGTCAAAGAAGGATGGGAAAGCCTCTCCTTCCTCGCCTCCTCCTCCAGCTCCTTAACCTCCTCCTCCCTCTTCACCCTCGCAAATTTCACCCTCCTCGTCCTCTCCTCCTCTTTACTTCATCTAAGCGCTATCTCAAACATCACCTCCTCCTGCCGCGCCACATCCGCACGATTAAACCCACATCAGGCGGCGCCGTTAGGGGTGGTAGCCATCCATGGTGCCCGTACGGCATAGCTCACAGGTATCCAGACTTTGTTGCCTGGTCCAAAAGGCGCAGGAGTGTCGAGAAGCTCTGTGTAGAAGTTGGGTTGGGCTGTTATGCCGTAGTTGGTGGTTTATCGCTTTGTGGAGCTGGTGGGCAGAGCGCATGGCGAGAGGGAATTGGATTCAGCCATTGTGATTGGGAAGTCTTCCTAGGTGCATTGAAGTAGAAGACAGTTTTGCTTTTGAATAGGATATAATAGCTGTAGTTTACCTGCGAGCTCGATGATCAATAAATTCTGTAAATTACCCAATAGGATGTCAAAATCGTCCGTTTGACCATTTTCATCAAGCAGCAAGTAGGGTTGAGGTAATCAATGAGGAGCCTTCAATAAAAAACGATCAAGCATGCTTCCCCTCGTCAAGAAATGAAGAAATGAAGAAAGTCGGCAGTTAGATGACTCTCTTGTTGCTTTTTGTCGTCATGAATCCAAAAGTCAGACTTTACGAAGGTATTCAGCATATAAATGTATTCATGAGCGTGCTAGAATATGCAAGGAACAGGAATATGTAAGAAATAATGACAGAACATACGCATAATATGGCACTGCAGACGACCTTGCGGCAGGTTTGGCGATTTATAGCTTCACTTCGACAGCAGATGACAATCGCTTCAGCAGCCCAGAAACCTCTTATGTTGAGAGAGCTAGAGATCCGTAGCCCGCTGACGTTGATCCAAGTGGCATTTTGGCGGCTGTATTTGTCGCTTGGCTGCTTGACGTTTAGTGTGGGTAACTGGTTCGTTTTAAGCATCTAGTGGGATCGTTTCTCTAGAATGTTTGAAGCACGAGGAAGACTTACAGCTGTCGGTTTTCTTGGATCAGACAGGTCGGTACATTATTCAAATGTTCCACATATTCATTGGACATGCTACATCTTATAGTGAAACATCATTCTCCACGGTCCTTCGGACTGCTTCTTTCATCACCTCTTCGTAACTACAAAATCCTAGTCCTTTGAGCTCGAATCTTGATCCAAGTCGTTCCGTTAACGTTTTATGGTCTGACCAGGGCCTTGAGTCCAACTGAACAGTTGGACGTTGCGAGGCCAGATTTTCAAATGTCAGTGTTTCCAACTGATCCGTCCAGGCTGCGCCGGAAAGATAGGCGGTCAGAGGTTCGAATCCTTGACTGTCGAAGCTTGACGAAATACAAAACCCGAAGTTGAGACGTTTGGCAGCGCAAGAACCTTTTGTGAATGATGATGAACTAAAATACGAACTGGAGAATCTGCCCGCGATGGACATCTCTTGGATGTCAGGGATCGTGTGACCTGATGTGAGGAGAAAGTCCAAGACCTCGAAACACTTCTCTACAGAGATGTCGAGCATTCGGGGTTGTGTCATCTGCAGGAAAGATTTGAGTTCCTCTGAGGATTTGAATGTCGTTACGTTGGTGTCAAGTCGCATGAGCCTCTGAGGACGCAATGTGGGATCGAATACAAGTTGCGCCATCCCAATCGATAAGTCCTCCGTACTGCCACGGATTGTCAATCTCTGCAAATGCTGCAAGTTACATTGGAACTCTCGAGCCCGAACTTGCGTATCCTGCGTCGTCGACGTGATTGGGACGTTTTTCAGCTTCAATCTCACCAAACGCGATGAGAGGCGGAGGTCTGGGAAAGAATCAACCAGGTTTCCCAAGAAGTCTGTGGACAGTTTAAGCGTCATTAAACGTGGTAAGATCGGAGCGACAAGTTGATCTTCTCCAACATGTCGCAACCAGGCGTCTTCAGAACGCCCATCCATGTCCAGCTCTTCCAGAGTGTCTTTGACGAGGTGGAGGAGCGGGAAGAACGCACGCCAGAATTGAAGATATGTTTCGCCGTCGAAGCTCGCAGATCGAAATGCTGTAAGAGACTTAAGAGTCCTCGCTGATGCCGAGAAAAAAGCCGGGTCAGGAGGCAGAATGGCGCTGATAATGAGTTCGTAGAGCGCAAACGGGGCTGGAGAGGACAGTGATGTATAAATATCTCGTAAGTGGAGGTATCGCAAATATTTGCATTCTTCTAGACCGGTAAACCAATTTTGAAGAACTGGATCGGTCATGCCGCTACTCGTTCGCACCCAAAGATGACTTAAATTCGAGGGCAATCGAATACGAGCTTCTGGTGCTGGACGCTTCATCCACCACAGCATGACATCCATAGTTTGCAGCTGATCTCCTACGGACTTTAAGACTTCGCTGAAAACATCCCAAAGCGCCGCCCAATTTACGTCTTCCGATTCTTGCGACGATTTTGGAAAGTTAACGAACAGGTGCTTAATGTTGGCTCGACGCGTGGGCGACTGGCGTATGAACGAAAGAATCCCGTCCATATTCGCAGTAGAAAGTCTAAGTAACCAATCGACATAGGGTAGGGAGAGCTCGCTCCATTGTTTGCACACCAGCGAGCAAGTTAGGATTTGGCTGTTCGAACGAGTGGTCAACCAGACAGATGGCAGATGCCTATCGCGCGTGTAATCTCGTCGTTCCTCGATCCAGTGCACGGCAAGTATTTCGAATATCTTGAGTAGCAGCTCAACAGGGAGCGATCGAATCGACGCCATCAGAAAGCCTGTCACAAATGTTACTAGTGCCACTCGATAAAAGTGCGAGCACGCAGAGGGAAAAAGGTACAGTACACTCCTGACTTCCAAGCTACAGCGATTTCAACGAGCTAAGTCTACCGGCAAGGCTCTGTGCAAAAGAATGGTGAATTGTTCTTGACTGTGCCCTCGAACCCCAGGCGTTCCGGCCCCCAGGGTAGGGGCAAACTGGCCCCAGGGATTTGCGCTTCAATTTTGAGAAAATTTGCAGCCAAAAAGCAGGTCAAAAATGGTCCACCAGTTTTATCGCCGACCAACTCCGACGCCTTTGGCGGCGGGTCTGCTGGATTTTCTTCCTGTTCCGAATCCTTCCAAACTGTTTGGGGATGGTTAGGCACTCCATGTTTTGTTTCTTCACCTTGCTGGATCCGACAGGTCTTACAGAGTGTTTGGGGATGGCAAGGTGCTTTTAAACCTCATTGACCCTCATTTTCAACCTCGCCACACCCTCATGCTGCAATTTTTTTTGGCTCTCGCGCTCAACCCCTTGAACGAGGGCTGCGCTGAACGGCCGCGGACGGGTTTCGAGCTGAAAAAGGACCAGGGGCTCAAAAGGGTTTTGTGACAGAATTTTTGGGAGATTTGAACGCCAAGAGGGCGCGCGCCGTTGACTCGGACCAACCTTGGACGACGAGTAGTTGTGCAGTCGGATTCTACTGGCTATGGGTTGCGACAATCCTGCAGCAATAGCGGTTGAAGAGGCAAAGCGGATATGGGGACCCAACTGTGAGATTGCTGGCCTCGTGTCCTTCGGCTCTGGAGCTGCACCCCGCTGTCAAGTTGGACAATGTCGAGCCAGCATTGAAGGCATTGGTGCGGATTGCTCGAGGTTTTGAATGAGGTGAGGACGAAGATGTGACAGTATCAGATGGGGCACGGCTCCATAAGGGTTCGTCTGTGAGCGATTTCCTGCACCTGATCTGTACATGTGCGTCATGCTAAAAACCGGGTCGTGCTTTGATATCAAGATAAGGATTTTTTCACCCAACACACTGCCAACTACCTTTTGAGCCTACACACTCCTGTAACCTTCACATCTCCAAAGCCCTAACCAAGAGCGTTAGCTCATGGTCGGTGGTGTCAGGGTTAAGACCTGGTCCACCAGTTTTGTCTGCAAATTTTCGCCAAACTACAGCGCAATTGCGAGAGCGGCCAAATCCCTGGGGCAGAGGAGTCCTAGCTTTAAACTTTCCATAGCCCCATGGTTGTATCACTCGGCACGCTCGTCTTCTACTCCTTAATACACCTATCGCTTTCGTAACCATATTTTATTTCGCTCACCACATCCTCCACCCACATTTTCTCTTTCGGCCCACCGCACAGCTTCACATTCCATGCGCACGGATCTGTTCTCTTCCTAGCACCGATCTTAAACGCAAAATCCACATTCACACCCTCCATCCTCTTGCGCACGCACTGTCTTCACATCTTCGACGTTTGCCCAATTCGGCCTGATGACTTTACGCTTCACCTCCTTTCTTGATTGGACCAATGCATTTGCCTGAGCTGGCAGAGCATGATTAGGAGAACGGGATCGATCCTCGATAACCGCGTCTGGGGGATTTTGTGATGGCTGGCGCCATAGGGGAGACGGGGAATGTAGGGAACTCTTGTCTTGTATTGGACGTCTGGGGCATCTGGCCGTGGTTCTGGGATCTCGAGCTTGTCTGACCTTGGTTCGGGTTGGAGGTCAACTCCTGCGAGGGAGGAAGCAGGGGGGGAATCCTTGCTTGCTTTCCGCTACTTGCGTCAACCCTCCTTCAAGCTAACTCAGCGTGTGGTTGGTTCAGGAAGGATCGCTCACTTGGGGCTGCAGAGTCTGCAAGGTGTCGTCTGTGAAGGCAGATCCATATCACTACATACAAAAACAGATACATTATCACATTCAAGCTTTCCCCTTCTACACTCCTAGGTCCATCAATCAGCAGTAACTACCCAGGTACGTCAATGGCATACCATGCAGACAGCACTGCACAACCACTAATCATTGAAATCGTAATTGGATGGTGACAGACACTCCCCTAATTTACCACTAATCATTGAAATCGTAATTGGATGGTGACAGACACTCCCCTAATTTACCTTACGTTTTCTGGAGTTTCGTTCGCTTGTGTCATCTGTTGCTGGCATGATGAAAGAAGCGACAGGGAGGATGGGGCAAGGGCAAGAGGGTCAGACTTCTCCTCTGTTGTTGATGAGCCAATGTTCTTGTTGGGTCTCCTTTGATAGTTTGAGCGTTCACCTCATTTGACACGGATGTCCCTCCCTTGTTTTCACCAACATGTCCCCATGTCAGCCAGACTTCACAGTGGATAACCCCAAGAATCCTCATGAGGGAGCCCCTGGTTCAACAGTGTCGACAAGCACTACTCAATCACCTTGTGTTTTCCTGAAACCAGAGGACATCGCACGAAACACGCTGTGTGAGCTCTGCGTCGTGAAGTGTCCTAAGCCAGTGCCTCACTCAAGACAAGAACCCAAAGATATTGCTCCCTGCAAACGAATTGAGATTTCGAAGAGCTCAGTGAGTGCTGGGCGAGAAAGAGGAAGGAGTTTGAAGAAACGATTAGGAGGACTCGTATCCGTATCAATGTTCGCCATCCCTTTGTTCTTGAGCAACATGGGACACGGTGTGAAGTCCATGATTCGCTTGAATGTGGATGAAACCGTGGTGAAATATGCTTCATGGGAAGTCTCAAAGGAGAGTACGGTCGCTCGAGGTCGGTCTACGAGAAGGCCCTCGACGTCTCTCCGGCTGAAATAAAGGTGTGGATGTCATATACGGGGATGGAGCTCACAGCGCGTAACATTCAACACGTGCAACGTCTTCGATCGAGCTTCACCCTTCTCCCCCATTTGGACCAGCTCTGGTACAAATACGTATTCCTTGAGGAACTCTTGGGAAATGCGAGCGGCGCTCGGCAGATATTCAAGCGCTGCTGGGAGCCAGATGAAAGGCTTGGAGCACATGTATCAAAACGGAGGTAAGGTATGGCGAGCAGGACCATGCAAATAATGTGTATGAGAGGTTGTCAATTGTCATCTGGGAACAAGGATATGTATTAAATGGGCAAAGCTTGAGGAGGTGCATGGGATGTTGGATCGAGCGAGGGAAATGTGTTTACTATGCATTTGCAAAGCTTGAAATCCGGCAAAAGGAATATGAGAGGGCCATGTGGAGAGCACTTGTAACAATAGTATGGAGATGTAGATTCATTGGCCGAGGTGGGGGCGAAGATGCAATGCATTGTCCGGGTGTATAAGGATGAGAATGCACAGATGTCTGGAGATCAGTGCTTCCTTCAGCGAATGTTCGTTTCGCATTATCTGAGCAATGTTTGGCTAGGAGTAGACAAATAATAACAGTAATCCGCAAGCAGAGTCTCGAATCATGGAGGGCTTCAAGGTGTGCGAATCAGGGTAACTTCCTGCTCCGATGCATGTGCGGAAGCAATGAGCCCCCCTACCATGAATGTCCCTTCAATGGAGGAACGTACCGGGACTTGCGTATCATCGACGACAGCGTCCACCTGGACATTATCCTCCATCGGAGTCCTGATATACTCGAGCATCTCTGCTTGAGCCTTCTTCTCGGCTTCCACGACGTGCTGTCTCCTGGGCTGCAACCAGGAGCTGGACTTCATGAACAAACTAGTGCCTGGATGAAATCCTGCCAATGTAGCAACCCGAGACAATTGACCTGCTGCTCCATCGATCCCTGTGGGAGGCAAGGAGGATTCGATTTCCTCAACTGTGAAAGAGGGAGAGGGAATATAGTATCGTCCTGCGAGGTACTCGATGTCAAAGATGTGTTGTCCGCCTGGTGGCGACAGGGGTTGGAAGAAGTATCCTTTGGCAGGAGAGATGTCGGCTACGGGTGATGGCGTCGAGGCTGAGGATGTGATCTTTCGAAGACCGAAGAGTTCGCCCGCGACTCGGGCGGACGATTCTGCTCCGACGAAGAAGCAGTGGATCTTGAGGAAGAAGGACTTGAAGGATCCAGGTCGAATCTGGGCGGAGAACTCCAGCGGGAGATCTTCTTCTCTGGCGAGCAAACGGACAAGTTCACCGCTCCAGATTTTTTCCGCTCTATTTTGCCAATCCACGTCGTCATTATCGCTAAGTTGTCTTGGAGGCGGAGAAAGAGATGGCGCACCCCCAGAACATTCCTTGGTAGTATTGAAACTTGAGTGCCTCATCCATCTGCGCCTTCTGCTCTGAAGTCGCAGCCGACCTCGATATCATATCCTGCCTGCTGAGCTTGTACCTAAAGAAGGGATCATCTGAGACTATTGAACAGACTAGAAGGGGTATATGAGGTTTACCCACCTGTCGAACATTAAGAAGCAGCGAATGATGTGAGCCCCGGCTAGCATGCAAGCATTCCATTTTAGCCTCTGCTACTACAGCTTCGGAGAAATGGAAGGACAGACTCTGTAATGCGAGTGCGTAAGGCGTCACAGCGGTATAAACGTCGCCTATATCATTGATGGAAGTCCTCACGTCCTTCTGTTGCTTCTCATCCCAAATTGCTGCAATACCTTTCGGAGTCCTCAGCTCCAACTCAAACAGCTTATTATTCGGCGGATGGGCCAACCTGTTCCATCACATTGCATCCAATCAGCACATTTTCCGCCAACCAATTTCGAGAGGGTAGACGGAGAGGGGAGAGGACGGACCAAGGCAACAAGCTGTCCTCTTCGACTTCCACATCGTTGTCTGCTGCGAGGAGGCGTACCGAGTATTCCGACTTCCAAATCCCTGCCGAGCTCCTCAACTTGCTCGTTTTCTTGAACACGACTGCGGGCCAATGGGTGATGGCGAGTTCCTCTGCGTCGTCTTCACTCTTGTTCTCGCTCCCGATCCGCTCCCCCAACCTGACCCAAACGAGCTCCAACTCCCTAAACATTCCTTCCGCCACTCTCAAATCCTTCTCCCTATCCTTCGACAGGCTCTTAGACAGGTTCGGGATGGTCCTTCCCTCCTGGAAAGTCTTTGACCTTTCCACGATACTCTTATCAGGCACGGGAAGGAGCTTTCCATCCCTCCTGAGCCGCGCAGCAATCTTTCCCCATTTCGATCCGCTCTTCCTCTCCGGATCCTTGAGCCCCAACACCTCCCTGTTGACCACCTTCTGCGGCTCCCGATGTCCAGTCTTCGGGCCGCAGTATATGCATTCGCAGACTTTGGAGGCGGAGAGCGGTTGAAGAAGCCAGTAAGCGTGCGCAACAAACTCGTTGGGAGATCTATAGATCACATTGGGACGACCGTACAGGTAGGCGTCTGATCGAACTTTGGTGGGATCTGTCGGGTCCCCGCTCTTCCTTCGAGTTTTGGTGAAGAGGTTGTATCCGGGAGGGAAGGCTGCGAGCGCGTATGTCTTCCTGGCTTTCCATCCCAACAATCGTCCCAACCCGACCGACCGGACGAAACAAAAAGAATCGATGAGTACCATGATCCGCTCGAATGGGAAGGAAGAAACGCACTCATATCGAGTTCGAGCAGCTTTGCCACGGAGTCGCCGAGCTTCTTCAGCCACATCTCTAACGTCTTCTGCTTGGGCCGAGTAATGTTTTCAAACGGGCCATCCTGCGTGCTCGGCCAATGAGACTCGTTCCCGTCTGTGGCGAAGATGTGGATGCGATAGATCTTCTCCTTCTCGTCGTATGTGATCCGATACATCTCTTCCTCCTCCGCCTCCGCCTCTGCATTCGCATCCACAGTCATACCCACATCCTTGAGTGACGGAGCAGGCCGGTACTGAACTGACAAGTTCAACTGAGAGTTTCCAGCAGTTGGAATCGGTGGAAAGGTTGAGGATGCTGATGGCAAGAGACGCGTGCGCTTGATCCCATTAGCACTCTTTACCGCATACGATGAGACGTTTTTGGTGATACATTCCGAGAGGTCAAGGATGGATTTTGAGAGGTGGAAGGTTAGGAGAAGCTGAGCAAGAAGACCGTCGTTTGTTAGGTCGTGGGGGTTGGATCGGGTTCTGTGGAGTCGGAGGGAGGAAGGAAGGGACTTCAGGCACTGTCGCCCAGCATCATTTTGATGACAGAGCAGAGACAGAGGTGAATAATGTAATAGCTTGTTATGGGATACGCAAGTACAGGATGACATGGAAGGGTATTGGCAATGGCCATCGGCTCGTTTATAATGGGCACGCTTTTGGGCATCGCAACCAGTTGTGAGCGCATACATTATGAGGCCGCGCGATGTTTCCAGCGTGTTCGAAGGGCCCAGGTGCTGTTAAGCAAAGAACACTTACCTGCGTCTAATGGTGTGGCGTTTCCCATTATCCCTACTTCTTGCGTATGTTTAGTAATACTTTCTCACACGAACGAAATCCCGTATGACGCTTTTGGAGCGAATATAGAGAAGTAATCGAGTAATCAAAGGAACCAGGCGTTGGGCGGTGTTCGCGTTGGTTCCAACTAGTCCATTACGCTCAGAATGAGGCCTCCATTGGATAGAAGGCCGGCCGGAAGGACAGTGAACCAGCCCCCAGCCTTCCCAAAAATAAAACTGGTATATCCTATCCTATACTCTAAGATTCATCAGTTTTCCTATACTCTAAGATTCATCAGTTCTTGGCATGAGTCATAAGACGCACTTTTGAGCCCTTACACCTCCCTCACCATACACAATAGAATGAAATGTATCATACCATCATATCCCATATGCTTGCCCCTTTCTGAACCTGCAAGGAAATTTTATTCTGAAAGGGTTGAAAAATGCGTTTTGTACTGGACTCGAACGCTTACACGATTGGATCACTGTGGGGTTCAAGGGGCCATGCCGCTTGCGAGTGGGTTGGGGGGCCTGAGGGACGAAGGCCCTTGACACACTTGTAATAAATCTATTCTTCTAACAGCGTTGGGTTTCTTGGCATGAGTCATAAGACGCACTTTTGAGCCCTCACACCTCCCACACCATGCACAATAGAATGAAATGTGTTGGAAATCGACGGGCTGAGGAGCAGAGCTAAGTATGACTTGGTTACCTTTGGCTGAGCTCTTGGAAACGCATGAGCACCAGGAAATGGAATTCTATGTGTTTATATGGCTTGCAGCAGTGGCAACTAGAAAGTAGTAGAACATTCCAGGGAGCTGAAGAACTTTGCCACTGAGTGGCACGAAACTAGACTGCAAGATCCAACAAATGAATTATACAATCATAACCCATATGCTTGCCCCTTTATGAATCTGCGAGGAAATTTTATTCTGAGGGGGGTAAAAAATATGGATAGAAGGCCGGCCGGAAGGACAGTGAACCAGCCCCCAGCCTTCCCAAAAATAAAACTGGTATAAATCGAACCAAAAGGGCTTGCTCAACGTATGGATGCTTTGGCAACGGCATAGATGCTGCTTACAAATGATGCAGCATCTAGGGAGTGACGAGACACAGGAAAATGCTGGTGTAATGTAAAGTGGAAAATCCAGTAACAGGCCATAACATCGTCTCAGGAGTAGTTGCCTTTAGAAGATCCAATGAATCTGGCATCCAAGTACTCTTGAATCTCATTCACGTCCCAAACATCACCTCTGGTACCATGAAGGACAGCTTATATCCCATCATTTCCTTTGTAGATATTTCAAGGGATGCTTGACTGATTTAATGGAGATGCAGAGTTATCATTGATATGAGCTGTAAACTGCCAAAGGACATTAGTATTAAACAGTACAACCCAATGATTGAGTACAGATTGAACTACGGTGAAGGAGGCTAGTGGTCGTCAAAAAGTACAAGTTACAATTTTTATATGTTTGGTGGAGGATTGTTGACGATGGTAAATGAGGACCGGGAACTTGTGGGATATATAAGTTATAAGGTTGTTTTCATCTGTAAATTCAAAGTCTAATCATAACCTTCCAGGAATTTGTTGTTAGGAACTCACTGCTCGAGGTGGTGGACTTCAAGATTTTGCTCAACATGTATGGCTACTTGGAGTCGATTTCAAAGGTAGCAGGCAGGCATGTGTTAACCTCTGCTGTCAACATAGGAACAGTGTCGTTCTCTATGTGCCCGAACTCTGGATTGGCCAGGATCTAGCTCATCTGGAAATGTATGTTTTTGAAACAATTCCTCACACAAATCCAGCACAAGCAGATTTTGTTGTGGCATTTCAAGAGGCAATCTTAAAGAAGAAGGCAGACTTGCAAGGTGGGGTTGCTGAGTATTATTCAGTTGAAGAAAGTTTGGAGCGGCTTATGAAAGTTGAAGATAAGTTCAAGAAGAATCCTGATCTTTAGAACAAGTGCTGTGCCATATTCGAGCTTCAAAAGGGTCACATTGAGAAGGGATGCCTTATTCCAAAGTATCAGCAGCCCCCATATATGATATGATAATAAAAACTGGCACAGTGTAGCTGGCAAGCCATTTCGTGGATCAGCTTCTTCTCTTACAACTGTACTGTGTGTCCTTCCCGATATCTTCTTATGCAAGAACTTCCTTGTCAAAATTAAGAATCGCTCTCAGCCAGCTGACTTACTATCACAAGCATTCGGAAGAACGTTATTGAGACTGGTACCCACCACATCTTTCTTGTGGTCGGAATCTTTACCTAGAAGAAATCTTATACTCTTCAAGCCAGCCTAAACTGCTGGACATCTTTTTGAAGCACGAGTTTGGATTGGTTATGTGTGAAAAGCAGCATGTTTTCTGTACTTGTTACTGGGAGTAGTACATTTATTGATATTCCATGAGTTTAGATTTACAGGAGTTGACCTAGATTGCTATAAAGTGAAGTGAAAGGAGCTCCTCCAAACTCTCAAACCAGATAATATCGAACACCCCAAAGTAATTGTTATGGCTGTGATGAATGGAACGGTTGTTATAAATGGTGAGCTTACTGTGGACTCTGATGATGAAATGGAGATGTTTCCGAAGGCTGTAGGTCTTCTCTTGCCAGTCTTCCCAACATAAGAATATATTCGTATTGAGCTGTTATAGAAATCCAAAAACACTCAATTACAACGTTCTGCAATCAGTTCATCTTGCTTGCTAGAAAAGTGCATGACAACCCAATTGGATAGTGAGGATGATGCTACTAGGCTTGCCATCTCCTCCAAACTCCTTCATCTAAATCAAGAACTTTTGGAGCCAGATATCAAGCCACCTTCGCCACCTTTTTGGAACTTCACAAAATCGAACCAGTGCCCATCTTCCACAAATATTGATGTGGAAGCACAACCACTGTCAGTTCCTCTGCTCATGAGTGTCTTCCGATCTTGAACATCACAGACGTTTCCTTCAGCAACAGGGATTACAATTCAGGTATACTCTGATGCCTTCAGGAAACTTGCAGCCTGCCGACTCTAGTTCAAAGCTACTTCTTCAACAATGGAGAAGCAGCTGAAATTGTTTGCTGAGAACTATATTAACCCCTGCGTATTACAATGCAGAAAAGGTGGTCCAAACGATTTTGTAAAATCATTCGTAACTGTTTGGTGCTCAAAAATGATTTATTTGCAATCGAGAAGAGGTTGCTGGTCACATTCAGAGAGTAGCTAGCGGAGACTGTGAGTTTGAACACTTTATTGACAGGAAAAGGAATTTACTAACAATGTCGAGCAGCAATTAAACCATTCCGTACCAGTGAAAGTGACATATATGAAGCTAACAAGGAAGGGCAACCTTGGAGCTGTAAACACTTGGTGGTTGATACAAGAAGGAAAATGATTGTGATGGTGAGAAGAATTCAAACAATTATCAGCGCAACGTCTGTGACGATAACTTTCTGCATTGGTCCAAGGGTTCCATACCCACTGCCTAAGACCAACTTATGCAATGTCCCACTCTGCAAGAATATGTTGGGGAAGTGGAGCATAGACGAGAATGCAGTGAAGAAGGTTTTCACAGATATCAATGATGGGAAAGTGCCGGATGTCGATCAATCGGTGGAGATGATCAACAGGCGAGTTTTTATGCCAATGACTTGGTTAGAGGAAAAGATGGACTGGATTTACTTAGTGAGTAGTCATATGCAAATGGATATCTTTTGTATTTTCAGTCTGGGACATATAATGTGTCAGGATTTTGGCGCGTTGAGTATCATTCATTGCCACCTGTTCTGTGGCTGTTTTTCTTGAACCTTCTGGACTTCCATGCTTACCAATGTTTGCCACCTACTGTAAAGGTATAAAAGCACTAGATTCTTTATTGTAATACCATGAACTTGTAATTTCATCATAATGTACCAGCCTCCACTTTTGAAATTTTTTATAAGACGGCATCAACTATTATAAAGCAAAGGCAAATTTTGAGCTTTTATTTGATCAATTACAACTGCAGTTGCAAGAGGACGGAATACACTGTTGCGGAGTCAGACAATGTCAATATAATGTGAGTTGATGCTCTGCTTTGTTAATATCCCCTCAATGCTAATAATCCTTATATGTCGTGATAGCTAGCTCTCAGACCTTGCATTCGACATACTCACGCCTGAGATACGATGGATAATGGCGACGTAATAGGGAATCATATGTTTGACAAATATAGGGTGTGTATTTTTCCTTCGCTTTTTTTGATATCCGCTCACTCTTATTATGCATTATACGTAATAATATCTAGCCTTCGGGCCCATCACTCAGCGCCCTCACGTTTAAAATACGATGGGTAATGGTGAAGCAATGGGGAATTGCATTTTTTGATATATATGCGGTGCATATTTTTTCCTCCGCTTTTTTTATTATTAGCTCATTCTTATTATGAATTATACGTCGTTGTAACTGGCTCTCAGCCCTTGCGTTCTCCCTACTCACGCGTGAAACATGATGGATAATGGTGAAGTAATAGTAAATTGTATTTTTGATATATGAAGGTGAGTATTTTTTGCTCCGCTTTTTTAAATGTTCACTCACCGTTGTTACATGTTATATAGGGCAACAACAGCAACACATACGTTACTTTCAAGCTACTTAACAGGAAAACACATTGGGTATTGATGTTGGAAGGTACGATTACGTGTCAAGTTTCCACATACCTATATCTTTTATTTTGTTTTTTTGTGCTTCAGAGACAAACACACTCCATTTTATAGACACTGGATCAGTCTCAATTGTATTCAAGATGAATCATTAATCATTACTACATTTTTGCATTCAAGAATATTCGAGGTCGACCACTTTTGTGTTTGCAGCCCGATGTGGCCAAAATCTCCCTGATATTGAGCGCAAAACCTTTTTGAGTGCGCGGCTGCGCAAAACCCTTGGGGCAACCTGTTGCCAAAAATGTACACTTTGGCAAATCTTTCTGGTCACTTTCAGAAAGCAGAAATCTACGAATCACGTCGTTTGGCCACTTTCTGTTGCTCCTTAGTCACTTGCTAGCTTTCCTCCACTGTACATTGCTCAGCCAATATCAGCGATTAGGTAAATCTTGTATTACACTTCTACCTTTCGATTAGTCGAAATCGATGCATAGATTATAAAATGGGGTCCGTAGAATGTGGGAGTGAACATATGGAGGAGGCGAGGGAAAGTGGGATCGTGAGTGGCGCCTGCCTTGGAAACCGCATCAGCGAGAGTTAGAGTACTGATAAGTCCTTACTCCTGTCAATTCCAAGAGAGAGCTGGCCGGTAAGGGAAGACAATGTCCAGAGGTACATGTTCCAGCCTTTACCAACTTTGCGGCTGAACTGCAGTGCATGTATACATGTATAGTCAGTGTTATGTTTTTTTCAGTGAGCGCAGGTAAAAGTCGACTTGCCTACTGCCTCCAGTTTCCTAGCAGAGTTCTCTGCTCTGATGGCTCTGTGGGCCTCTTTCGCGGTCTTTCCAGGGCACGTAGCTCCGCACAAAGCATGACAAGCATTCTCATAAGCTGATCTAGTCCTACAATCAGGTACCACACTGCAAAAGCTATACTGAAAAGGCTTACTTTCCACTAATCTCCCTCCTGCTCTTCAAGACTATTCACCATCATTAGAGCCATTCTGAGGAGGAATGTAAACACACCGCTGCTTCCAGAAATGCCTTAACCGCCATTACAGGTCCTTCTGCTCCTTTCCCTCCTCCACATTCCTGTGCCCTCCTGTCCCAAGTCCAGAACCTGCACCGTTCACCGTATCTACACACTTCCACCACGGCCGCCACTCACACTCACACCCACACTTCTGCCACCACCTCCAATTCTGCTCACGTCCACACTTCCACCACACATCGCATTCACAATGGTGGGTTCCTGGGCTCTCAGAATCGCAACTGAAGAAAGGGTAAGAGGTGGGACCGATCCAGAAGGTAGATTGAGCAATTGGGTTAGGCAGGTGAGGCTGGCATGAGGCGGGTTGCTCGCAGTTGGGATTCGAGAGCAATGTTCTATCTTGTATGGAAAGCAGCTAATTTGAGAAGATGACAGACAACACCTGCAGTTGAAATATATCCGACTTGGCTGCTCTGCAGAGCGGCATCTGACATGCTGAGCGGAGAACGTGCCGAAAATCAGGCTGGAAATGAGAGCTGGGCCACACAGTTTTCGAAGAAGGGTGAGTGGGCTACTTTGTGAGCAAATATCGGTCAAGGCCAAAGAAATCTGAGAAGACATACTTTCTGTTTCAAAAGTTGGATGTCCTCTGATTGGCCTGGGATGCCGAGTGCTGGTTGAAGCATGCCCAGATCGAAAACATCGCACGACCGGACTTCTTCTCCTTCGGGAATGTTCAGGAGATTTCCAAACTCAAGCATGACGACTTTGAGCATGTAAAGTGTGGAGAAGGTACAGGTGCCGCCATTGTCGATCGCGAAGATTCGGAGTCCTTGTTCGTTCGTCTTCTTGACATTGTCAGGGACTTTGAAAATCTTGATGGTTTGAACTTGGGATGGGCTAGAGGATGAGAAAGGTGTTGGGGTAGCAGATCTGGAGGCAACGGGCGATTGCAAACCAATTCTTGAAATAGTTGACCGCCATGGTGAATGAGAGAGAAAGTATTCTTCTTTGGGTGAAAAAGATAGGAGTAATAGTCCATCTGCGTAACATGGACTCGTTCTCCCATGTTTCCAACTATTTGTCCGTCATTATTTCGATGTTCTTCCCATGGACAACGTTGAAGCAGATCACCATGACGGAGGAGAATGTACGTGTGCCAACCTTGCTCACCATATGGAAATAAAAGTGGAAATCGCAGTGGGAGATAGTTGGCATTTTGATCACTGACTTTTTCATAAAAGTTCTGACCATCAGGCCGTCGGAGTTTGACCACAATATCTCTTGTGACACCTGCAGTGGCTCCTGATTCTTCTCCAATGAGAAGCACTGCAATTTCTCCTATGCCATGACCTGTTGGCCTATTATATCGACGGGGATCGAGATCTATAGGATTAATAGGTCGAATGTGGAGTTGTAATGCTGGGTCATCTGCCATACGCTCCCTTGCAGTTTTATAGATTTCCGGCCATGGATTAACTCGCCACATCATGTCTTGCAACTTTCTCAATGTCACTTCCTTAAGTTTGTTCCCTCTAATGGTCCCTATTCTTTTACGAATCTGCTCTTCAGAATCCAGCATATATATCTGTGCAAACTTTTCTTCGTCATCAGATTCCGGAAGCAAAGCACCGATGAGATGGCAAAGCTCCCCTTGAATCCGGAAAGTGTAAACTCCATGCCCAGGGATAGGTGGCCGCTTGTCTCCGAGAGAAGTAAAGGAAAGAGCATTATTGTAGGAGCGGATATTCTCACGAAACTGTGTTGATTCATGCGTATCTGGATTGGTGAACAGCTGAAACAACTCTGGTGGAGGATTTTCATAAGCAGGAAGAACAATCTTTCCATGGGAGCAGCAGTTCGTAAATTTCGGATTATGCTTAGAGCTCTTGACTATTCACTCCTCAAGCCAACGGAAGGCACTGCATTCTGAGCAGAAGACTACGCTCCAGCCAGAAAGCCGCACGGCTTCCACGGTTCCCGAAGAGTAGTTAAATGCGATGAAAGGATGCCGATCATGCCTTTCATCTCTTGGTGGCACCATCCTTGGGTCAGGAACATCATTGTTCCCAAATCCTCCATCAGAGGATCCTTCAGTTTTGTCTCCATCTAAAGGCTGAGGGTCTGGCTGCCAACGTTGTCGTCGTACCCTCAGAGGTTGAGCCTGCTGCTATTGCTCACGAATTTGGCGTGTCAAGTGCTGAGGTGGGGTAGGTTGCGTAATCTGAAAACGCTGGGGCAGTCCTGCATGACGTCTCTCTGTACGTCGTGGAGCAGCCTGAGGGATATCTGACTGGCTCTCTTCTCGCCGTTGCTGCTGAGCATGAACTCGTCGGTTTGCACCATTTTTTTTCTTAGGGAGGGGCATGATGATTCTAAAGTGCGGTCAGAAAGCACTAAAGGCAGTATATTCTAGCTCACATGTGCTCACTTTCTTCCCCTTAAGGTAGGCAAACAACACTTTTTGGCGCCTGACTTGAGAAATCCCAAAATGCCCTGAAGAAATAGCGTGCGGCCTTGTTTTGGCGCCGTGTGCTGCGGTTGCTTTGCGGGGCAGCTGCGCACGGTGTTTAGCGGCCAAGTGGGCCAAGTGGGGAAGCCAGTGGAGCCGGGGAAGGCAGAGTACACGGTTGCAAAGGGTTTGAGTCCGCTGCAAAACACTTTTTCTCACCACTTCAAAATAAAATTTCCTTGCAGCTTCAGAAAGGCACAAACATATGCAGTAACATGGTGTAATTCATTTCATTTCAATGTGCCTGCTGAGGGAGGTATGAACACTCAAAAGTGCATTTTATGACTCGTGCCAAGAACGGATGGCTTTTAGAGGTAAGGATGTGGAACTAAGTGAGTATGTTGTATATCCCGAAAATGAGCCGGATTGCTACTAATTTGACTGACTTTCACATATTGAATGTGTCGAACTTGTCTTATTCTCCTCTTCTCTCATGCTTAATGCTTTCCTGAATGTTCAAAATTTCGTGACAGAGTATCTAGCAAGTAGCGACAAGCCAGACGTACGATATACAACCTGTAATTAGACCTTTTAGAGCTTGGAATGCGAATAAAGTGATGTATATATCATAGCCAGTTCTCATTTTGCTCCTGTCATGTAGTAAACTCTCTATACATAATTTGCAATTTACCTTGTTTATCCAAGGCTATAAACATGTGATGTGTCGGTAAATGAGAAATAAACCCAGTTATCATGAAGGAGAGAACACCTTCGGTTGTCTAAGCACTCTGCCACTCCGGCTCTTAAGAGGACTTTCTGCTTGTTCCATGCCCATCTCTACATCTTTAGCTTTGTCTAGCAGTCCATCCAAACCATCCTCTGAGCTCTCATGGTCCTCTTCGAAGCCAGGATGCACATACTCATCCAACATCTCGACATCCTGCTCCTCCCGCACTTCTTCTTCCTTCCCTTTTCCTCCCGATCCTTTAGCTCCCCTCATAAGGTATGAACTCACAGTTGGGTTTATTTCAATCCTTAACTCCTGCTCCAATTCCTCTCCCACGTCCAATTCAATCTCCACCATCCACCTTTGTACCCATCTTGATCCGGACATTCTTCCTCCTACTTCGCTTGCTTCCACCCCTACCACTTCCAGACCGAGCAGCACCTGTAGCGCCACACTCTTTAGCGCCAGCTCTTCCCTGAGACCGAGGAACGACGACAACAAAAAAATCCCATCCTAATAATTCGAATAAAACCGACCCTCTCACAACCAACCAACCTACGCCATGTCCCAGAAAGGCCCTAGGCTCTCACAAGAGGGCTCAAAGGTCTCTCTTGGGCAAGGAAAAGGAGGGGGCACGCGAGTAGACTTTACCTCAACTTCTACCCGCCCTACCCAACCTATCCTAAACAATAGTGTTAAAACAGGAGGAGGCATTTTAAGGAACAGCCAGAAGGCTGTAGATGAAAGTGATGAAGAGGGGAGGAACACAGATACGTACTTCCTAGATATGGAGGCAGGGGAGTCTGTTCCTTTCTCTTCCATATTCTTTCACGGAACACCAAACTTCACCAGGATCAAGGATATTCTAGGCATCTCAGAAGCGGTGCAGAACAACCCAGTTAAGTTATTAGAATTCACTTACCGTCAATTTATTTCCATGAGCTCCATCAATAAGCTCTTTAGAAACACAAAGGGTGAATTCAAAACAGATCAGGCGATCATAGATAATATCGAGACTCTTTTAAGGGCCTGTGTTTTCCCTATTAAAGAAAGATCCACTTAGTGAAATATGTCGCATCTCACAAAACCAGACCCTCACAAATAGGTCTATTGAAATCATGTTTGACAAAATTGAAAGCATGGAGCGCAAACTCGCAGAGGGAATCCATGTCCATCAGAACAACATCCAACCCTCTTGGGTTCAGAGTGTTAAGGATTTCCCTCCACTTGGTGCCCCCATACCTTCTCTAGCCTCTAAGACTGTTCCTATGTGATCCAAGGCTGCCCTTAAAAAGGCCCGCCAAAGAAGGAACAGAGTCAGGAAACTGATGCTATTCCCTCCAAAAGGCTCTATGTCTTTATTAGATAATAAATCCAAAACTGACATCCTCTCCCAAATTAATGATGCTCTGGCAACCGGAATGGTTGTCATTGATCCCTTGTGAGATACAACTCCGGGTACAGAGAAGGATACATTTGTATCTGCCTCCACAGTTGACAAACTACCTGAAGGAGGTCTAGCCATGTGGCTCGACGATGCAGTTGCCTGCAGTTGGGCCACTTCGGGAAAAACTGTCATAGAAAAGGTAGACCTATCTGTGGGGCCTGTGTGGAAGAACACGACACAAAGAACTGCACAAAAAAACCTCACTTGCTTTATGAAAGAAGGGGAAAACCCCTCCCAATGTAATGACCCAACAGCTCCCCCATGTTCTCACATAAGAATTAATCTACGATGTGCATATTGTGGCAAACAAGGCCACGGAGCACATGGGGCCTATGGGGGAGACCAGTGTGTTAAAAAGATAGCAGAAAGAGCGAAGGCAAGGAGGATTGAGAATGAAATGGGAGAATACTTTGATAGGAATGATTTCGGAGGAGATCCTGGGATCCCCTCTGATGAGGAAGGAGGTGATACCAATTATGCTTTGGATGAACCAGAGCAAAGGCATATGGGGAGACAACATGAGATGGAGTCAGAAGAGCTGCTGAAAATCGGCAATACAGCATCTATTGAATGATTGACGACCCATTCTCATGGTCACGTGAAGGTAGCTACTCTAGTGAAGAGATTGGATTTGAACACCCTTTTAATCCTTTTACTAAAACCAATTCGCTCCGTTCCAAGAAGCACATCAACATTATCCAACAAAATCACCACAAGAGAGGAACGATTATACACTCGTTCATGAATTCTGAGGACAGACATGTGGACATCATTTTAATACAGGAACCACCTTCCATAATACCTGACAGTGGCAACCTGATTATTTATCCTGGTTATAAATGTGTTGCCTCCAAAAAAGTGAAGACGTCCGACTCAAGGTCTGAAGTCTCACAAGCTATTATTCTTATCAATCAATCATCATTTTCGGGGGAATCCTACATTGAACTTCATAGCAGTTTCCCAGATGTAGCAGCAGTTCTTTTTATGCCCCCAAGTGGGGAACGTTTATTAATAGTCAACGTTTACAACGGAGGAGGAAAGATAGAGGTCATACATGACATTCGTCTCTTATAGAAGAATCAAAGTTGAGCGGCCTCCTGAGAGAGCAAGACCTAATCTATATTGCTGGGGACTTTAACTTGCACCACATCGAGTGAAACCCACCAGGGTATACAAGATCGGGTGGCAATGTGGACATCATGCTCGAAATATTCGAAGAGTTAGGGCTATCCCTAAGGTCACAGGCAGGAATTCCCACTTACATTAGTGCCATGGGTCATGAAACCATTATCGATCTCATCTTTATTAACGAAATAGCCAAAGATTTCATTACATACTGTGTCACTGACCAAGGAGGAGACAGTCATAATTCTGACCACCATAGGCTGCTCACAACCTTGTCCGTCCTCCCACCTGCATTCGATCCGAGCCCCAAGTATAACTACCAAACGGCCGATTGGGAATTGGTAAGGGAACATCTGCAGGGGACTAACTTACCTACAGACATTATCTGTGGCACAGACCTTATCTCAACACATGAGGAAGTGGACAAGGCAGTCGAACAGCTTACCCAGGCACTGGTTGATGTCTCAAAGCTGCTGCCCGAACCTCAAAGAATCAACCAGCAAAAAGGTGGTGGTCAGACCAACTAACAGAGAAGAGGAAGAAGGTTAACAAGCTCAGGAACCGTTTCCTGAGATTGTGATGGACAGGTAATAGGGAAACCACAGAAGAAGCTCACACAGTGTAGTGCAAGGCTTCTAACCAGTTTTACACTGACTTTAAGGCAGCCAAGTCTCAGCACTTCGAGGACTTTCTTGCCGACCTGGACCAACATTCCATATGGACAGCTCACAAATACGGTAAGAGGGAGGAGTGGTGCCGTGACATCCCCCCTCTTAAGGGGCAAGATGTCCCCGAAGAGAGTCCCGAACGCACTGTGTCCTCCCCAGCCAACAAGGCTTCCCTCTTCCACGACACTTTCAATCCAACAGTGCGCCAGTGTGATCTATCCGACATCCCTCTCCTACTACATCCTCCTCCAGCTTCCTCTCCTGCACTTAAGATAGACAAAATTGCTGAGGCATTAGATAGGATAAAGGCAACCTCCACACCAGGCATGACGGGTATATCAAACAAATTATTGAAGGAGGTAAGGGAGGAGATCTGCAAGCCCCTCTTCTCTATCTTTGCAGCGTGTTTCGAAATCAGCTATTACCCATCTGCCTGGAAGAGGTTCTCGACGGTCCTCCGAAAGCCAAAACGTCCTGACTACTCCCTCCCCTCCGCTTATCGGCCCATTGCTCTGCTTGACTGTGTTGGGAAGGTCTTCGATGGAGTTATCTTAGCCCAACTCACTTTTCACGTAGACAGCAGTGGTGCTCTCCCTACCCATCATTTTGGCTCAAGACCCTGCCGCTCAACAAACGATGCTCTACTGACAGTCACAGAGTTCATCAGGGATGGTTGGCGTAAAAGGGAGGTTACAGCATCCGTTTCACTGCATGTCAAAGGGGCTTTTCCGACAGTAATCCATGACCGGCTCATCAGCAACCTGAAGAGGAGAATGTTACCACAACAAGAGGTGGATATCATTAACTCCTGGTTGAGAGAGCACCAAACGACCTACAAATTTGACGGATACACGTCAGAATTCTTTGTCCTACTTGTTGGACTGGCATAAGGCTCCCCCCTCTCCCCCATTCTTTACCTATTCTACAATGCTGATTTATTGGAAATACAGACGCCGGAAGGGATCTCTCTCAAATGTGGGTTTGTAGACGACATCCACATGAATGCCCATGCGACTAACCCGGAACAGGCCATTGCTACTCTAGAGGTGATGCTCGAGAAAGTGATGGTCTGGGGCGATATTTGAGGAAGCCAAAACGGACTTCGTCCTTTATGGGAAACTGAAGAGGATGAAATCCCGTTTCGGACGCCTCACCATTCGTGTCGGATCTACAATGGTGAAGCAGTCATCTGAGATGAAGTACCTGGGAATGCTCCTTGACTCCAGGCTAAACTTCATTCTCACTTAAAAATAATTGAGAAGAAAGCAAAATCATCACTCTCCCTCCTGGCCACTCACTCCAACACAACGAATGGTATCCCCCTACCTCTATTCCGGCGCCTCTATGAGGCTGCAATATGCACGATGACCGACAACAATGCAATCATATGGAACCGCTTAGGGTTAAAGACAGGAGGAGCAGCATGACTGGAAATCGTCCAATGGTATGCCCAGCGTCTAATGCTGGGAGCATTCCGAACCACTCCCCTCTCAGCACCGTCATATGACTCTAATCTTCCTTATCCTGCCTCCCATTTGGACAGGATTGTTGGAAGAGACACTGTCAGACTTCTTTCTCTACCCAACTCTAACCTAGCGTGCATCATCACCAGAAAAATCCTCTCCTCTGCTCAGCCTCGTTCTCACTCCTCCTCTATCAACAACGTCTTCAACTCAAATAAAATCTCATTTCCGGACAACCTCGAAACTATCCCTTCATTCACCACTCACCCCGGGAATGCAACCCCTTTCGACATCCACCTTGAGAAGACCAAAGAAGACGCTCTCACTACATTCAACAAGCTGGAACAAAAAGACGACGAGGTATGGATTTTTACGGACGGCTGACGCACAGAAGACCGAGTTGCCTGCGGCTTGGCAATGACGAACCCAGAAGTGAAAGCGGGCTATAGGATAGGTGGTTGTGATGAGAACACAGTTTTTGAGGCAGAGTTGTTGGGGATTGACCGAGGCCTGGCGTTGACATATTATGGGGTATGTAGAAATTGAACAAACATTGCTAAAATTTCACATAGATATTGAACAGCGCGTCATTTCTCTTTTATTCTCTCATTAATTAGCACCGGACCACTTGGTAAACCTCACACAAGGTCTCATCCACGTAAATACAGAGTTTGATAGACAACGCTCTCATACCTGCAATGCTATAGTGTGCCGAAGCTGGGGTCTTCTTTTTTGACCCTTTTCAACTCTTTTTGGACGCAGCATAGTTGGTGATGATGATGATGATTCTGCACACCTGCCTTTTTCGGCGGAAATTCTCGTTGCCTCAATCGAATCAAGACAGCTCGGAAAGCACCTATGATGAAGTTTGCATAACATTTAGATTATAAGTAAGTCTGTTGCCATCTATAAAGCTGACTGTAGTCCTAACTTGAATGCTGGGGAAAATTAGAGCCTCCATTCGTCATTGCTGATGACGAAAATGCTCCACATTGAAGGTGGTTACCGGGGAGACTGTTCCAATGATCCTGTGGTAGATTAGGCTGGAGGAACCAAGGTATTGAATCTGGGAAGTTGGAGTATGCAATTGTTGCATGGATTGGACTTGTAAGTGGTGACTCTGATCGTGGGTTGGACGCGAGGTCGGGTCGAATGGGCGCTTCAGAGGTATGGGGGATCGTGGGAAGCCGCTGTCAGGTAATTTTCGCTTTTGTTGCGATTCAGTGGGGTCTGAAGGACCAGGAAGTTGGCCTAGAACCCTAATCAACACTGGATTGGTTTGATTGTCAAATACAACGTACGGTCACCTGCTGCCAAGCTTGAAGCAGTGGCATATGTGGAATGGGTGAGAGAGCGTAATTGTGGGAGAGATGTTGGAGGTGTTGTTCCATTTGTCTTGCCCCGCTTCTGAATTAGTTTGTTCTTCTTAGCTTCTTCCCGCTCCTTCTGTTTCCTCTTTCTCTCTTCAGCTCTTTCTTTCTTCTTTGCTTCTTCTTCTGCCTTCTCCGCTGCTCTCTCAACTGCTTTCATCGCCCTTTCCTGCTTCTTCCTCACATCTTCCGCTGCCTTATCTGCTGCCTCCTTCTCTTGGGCTTCCATTTGCCTGTATGCTTCACTCCCGCTCAACAGCCGTGCAGTTGTAACTAACTCTGTTTTCTTCCCAGGCTTCCTCTTGGACTCCAATGACATCCGGAGCTGCGCATTCTCCCTCACACCCATGTGAACCGACGTCCTCAACACTCCTTCCCGACGACGAGTTTGATGAAGTTCCGAATCTAAGGCAGATAGAGCTTGGAATAGGAGGACAGGGTCACTGTGACTTGTCAACTGGATCTTCTTCCCATCTGGACCTCGGAAGATCGTAAGTGGTTTCTTTGGATAGAAATCACAAGGCCTGATTGGACTGGTTAAGGAGATTGGAATGGTTACATCGGGATTAGTCCGTTGGATGGGAGTACAAGATAAGGAGGGAGCGGACTGTGATTGTGGAGGGTTATCTGGCAGTTGATCAATGTGGCTACCGGCATTGAAAGCAGATGAAATGGGAGGCAACTGGATTATGGGAAATTTGTGAGCCTCGAGTTCTTGATCTGACTAGGCTTGTGAGGTGTGGAGGTTGATAAGCTGGAATCCGACATGAATTGTTGATGGTTCTGGGGCAATATCCCTAACCTGGATACCATCTGCTTCGTTATCATCTTGCAGAGAGGGAGAGGTAGGTGTTTCAGTCGGAGCAGGATCGTCAAAGTTGAGAAGGTCGGAAGGAATGCAGTCTGGAAACTGTGTGCGTGTTGATGAATACTGAGCTGGTGCAAAATCAGCTTCTGTGAAGTGATTGCGATCAATTGATACTGCTCCAGAAAGATCATCAACTTGAACACCAGTGGCTCTCCAACTGTTGACCATTGTTGATGGCTTCAGACCATCTGCATGACACTTCAAATACCTTGAAATGAGGTTTTTCTTTGAAATATCACGTCCTTCTTCGAGCATATCGTCCGTGACCTGGCTCCAGGCCTTTCCGATTGGTCCAAAAACACCGACGTCCAACGGTTGAAGTTTATGCGTCGTGTGTAGCGGCAGGCAAATGATGTGGACGGTATTGTGAAGATGTTCCCAAACGTAGCGGATAATGAGTGCCGACGAGTGAGAGCCATGGCCATCGACAATAAGAAGGCAGGGACGTCTTGGATCTGCCCGGCTGTTAACCCATGGTACATAGACCAGCGTGAACCACAGATAGCCAAGTACTTCATCCGTCCAACCATTTTCGGAAACAGCCACGCTAAGCAATTTTAATGTCAACAACACTCCACTAATGGATATAGAGAAAGATGAACAAAATCTCGTCCCTCTGTTGTTCCGTCAACCCTTGGAGCCAGCCTTTCTGATACCGTTTTCCCGAGAAAATAAAGAGTGGGTTCAGCCATTGCCCACTTGCAGAAACACACTCAATGAGTGTGATCAATTCTAGCTTATCTGACTTCGCACGATAGATAGCCTGTCGCTCCGCAGGTCCAATTACTCGCCGCACCCCCATCTTGCGGCCTCCTCCTAACTGCAAACCCTTCTCATCCATATTTGTTATATCTTCTGCTAATAAGCCATACTCCTCAATCTTTTTTTCTAGCAGATCATAATAAGATTGCACATTCCTCCGATTGAAAGCTTGTGCTCGTTTCGGATCAAGAGGGTTTGCTTTGAAGCTTTTGATCGTTTTCCCATTCCTCTTCATAAAACGATAGTACCATCCATGTCCCAGCCGTCTTCCAACAATCTTCTTGACCACCAAATATAGGCCTCTTTTACTAAGAGGAAGTCCAGAATCCCCAACCCATCGAAGCCAGTCAACTAAACCTTCTTCTTCACCTTCAGTTAATAATCTTTGGCTCAAGTGACTCTCAACAGCATTTAATCCTCCTTGACAGCGGTTCCTGAGAGTAGTATGCTTCATAAACACAAAACCACCCTTTCCATCTGGATAGGAATACCGCTGTGCCACTTGCCGATAGGAAAGTGCGCACCCCTTCTTGATCTGCTCTTCTTTTTGACTCTTCCAGTAAATGTCTACTGCCTCCACCAAATCTCTTTCCTTTCTTACCACCCAGTCCTCCTCTGTTAACTCCTTCTTCGGCGGCATTTGAGGGATGCTGCCGCGTGCTAGAGAGGAAGGAACTGCGTCGAAGTCGCGACTGGGGACAGCACGTTATGAATAACAAGTCCAAGTCCGTGTTTCCGGCACCATGTGACCCAAAAGGTCGTGTCAAAGTGCGCAATTTAACTTTATTGCACAGTCTGTTGCGCACCTGTGGAGCTGAGCATTGGCAACTTTCAACAACTGACCATCTGGCCCCACTTTGACCAATCACTTTCAAACAATGAGAAGTTGCTTCTGAGCCTTCTGTTTTGAATCTGAGCACAAAAAAGATATGAATTTGCATGTAGATTCTTAGAAATCTGGGGATTCAGGAGCGATGTCATTTTTCACAATATCTCAAAGACCGATTCCACAACCGATTAGATATTTTGTGAGAATGTGCGAAGATAGTAGGTGATCCTGAATATACAAAAGCTAAGGAATTGATGTATATTTGAAAAATTTTAATATATGGTGTTCAATATCTAGGTATGTTCAATATCTCCGTAACCCATAGTAGTGCTCAATAAATCACGAGGAACTAGATCCTTGGTCCGTATTTTCACGGATTCCCAAGCAGCAGACAAAAACCTGGCAAAAAGCCGAAATGTAAACCTGGGGTCAGCGTTGTCAAGAGCACCCACCATCTAGCCAGCTCCTTCAAACGGCACTTTCCACTTTCTAATATATCCCTTCATTGGATACCCGGTCATGCGAAGATCAAAGGAAACGAGCTTGCGGACAAGGCCGCCAATGATGCCACAAACATCAAGATAGCCACCGGCAGCCACCCACTCCTTAGGAGTCCCTCAGCTTTTCGAGCGACTATAACTACATCTACATTCTACCACTGCAACACCTTCCCCCTATTCACGGGAAAACATCACCGTTCACTTGGACGTACTATCTCCTCCGAAGAAACGTTCCAAATGCTCTCCGCCATGCCCAGAGCGTAATCCTCCATCTTCGTTCACCTACGATCGCGATACGTATGCAACAACAACTACCTGCGCAAAATTGAAGCTAACGAGGACCCGAACTACGATCACTGCGGGATGAGGGACACTGTCACACACCTATTCTTCGAATGCAAACGCCTTGAGACAGAAAGAAAGAAGTTGAGAGTCAGGCTAAGGCGGAAGCACATCCGCTTCAGATCGCTCAGTGACTTACTGAGCAACCCGGAAGCGGTAAAAGCAGTGTGGGAGTTCATAAGGAAGAGTGGGAAGTTCAAGATATGGGTCAAAAAGGCGCAAAAGGTACTGGACAGGAGGAAGGCAGAGAGGAAGGGAAGGGCGAAGGGACGAGAGGAGGATCAACAGGAAGACGGGGAGGATTAAATTAATGGCACTAATCTACCATCAATGGAAAGCCCCAACAATATAACTCCAGCCATCGGGACTTAGGGTGCACTTTCCTAGCTCATCTTTTCTCTCGTTCTCCACCTTTTCAAGGGGACTTGGGGACTTAATTTCTGTTCAATATTTTCCGGATACCTACACAAAGATTTCACCTTCCCAGTTCATCGTTTCATGGTCACCTCTTCAGATTTAATATTTTGACCATGTCCCCAAATGTAGAGCTCCGTTGACTATAGTCTGTATGCTCTGAAATATGATCACAACAAGAACAACAATCTTCCCTGAGACGTGGTACCACCTTCTCCGCTGGCAATATAATTGTGCAGCCTCTCCTCTACTTCCCCTCGATATACGGCCGCCATCTTCTCCCGCTTCTCCAACCTCTCTTGCTCCTTCCTATCCCTTTTTGCTTGATGCTCATCTTCTGCCCTCACTTCAGCTTCCTCCATCACGTCCAGTTGAGCTGCTTTAATCGCTCCAACATCTTTCTTTACAACCTTCCGGGTCCGGGTCACCTTTGACTCACTGTACGAGTTCTTCCATCGTTGGATTTCCTTATTCTGTTGTATGACAAGTGTCTAAAGGCATTGATTAGATGCTTGTAGACCCTTGACGATCTTGAGTGCTCGTCCTTTGGTGGTTTGGAGATCAGCGGTGGAAGGTTGGTTGTTAAGAAGAAGAAGGTCTGCAGTTCATCTTGAGGTATTCGGGGTGAGCTTATGGAAGGGATCAGTGAAGGCGGAAGAGAGTGTCATTGAGGGGGATGATCCAGGGTTGGCTGCTTCCTGTGCAAGTCGACAAAGAGGTTCCAGACCATGAATCGCTACTGATGTCAACAGGCCAAATTTCGGAGACTTCAAATGCTTTCTTGATCCGATCTGGTGTGTAAGTATTCTCCTAAAATAATATGAAAATCGATTCTTCTTTATGTCCCTCCTCTCCCTTAGCTCGTTGTCCAATATCCGAGAACAAGACAGCTGCAGAAAGCTGAAAATCGCAACTTTAGTGGGGAGGTGAGATGGCTAGTATGAGGGATGAGGATGAAGGGAAGGATATAATGAGTGAGTACAAATCAGAGGAAGGAGAAGGTGAGGTAAGAGCCATGACCATCCATCAAGAGAAGCTGCCATTTACCATCGGGGCAGCGGTTCTCCTCCTCAAAGAAGGCTAACCACTCGCGGCCCAGTTTATTGTCGGTCCAACCGCTCTCTGAATTGGCATAATGTGCCGTCTTGATTCTTCCCTCCATCCAGCTCTTCATGAAGTTCTTTCCGGTGAAAATAATCATGGGATTAGCTGCTTTACCACTAGTATTGATACATTCAATGACTGTCACCCACTCATAATTCCCATCTATAGTATTCTCCCCTTAACCATCAAACAAACAGAAGTGTAAACTCATCCATTACAAATTGAGGATTCTTCACTTGATCCTTCCTTCTCATCACCACATACTCCTTCTGAGAGACTGCAAGCATAAACCCCTTCTCATCAACACAATTCACTTGATCAGCATCCACAATCCCATATTCTTTGCAAACCTTTCCCAGCTCCTTCCACCACTTCTCTAACTCTTGATAAGAGATGTTGATATGTTCCTTCTCAATCCGTTGGGCTACTCGATTGGCGATTCCAGATGGCATTTCATGAACCCCTCTTACCAGCCACAACTGCTGACACCATCCGCTGAATTTTCTGGGTGGGTCTCTATGTAAAGCTCTTTCGCAAAGTTGATGATGTACTGCTTCGTGACGGGGTAAAAGATCAGTTTGCAGAAGTTGTATATTTCGACAATGGCATCCTCTTGAGCTGGTGTCAGCTTTTGCCGTGACTGCATGTCTTCATCCTTCGTTCGATGGCCCTGCAGTTGATTCACGAGGCTTTGGGGAGAAACGCTAAATGTTCTCGCTATGGCAGTAACATCGATTGGAAACTGCTTTCCCTTGTTCTTGGCCTGTCTCTTGATGTAGGCAGGGGTGTCTTGAATGAGCTGTCGAGCATAGGTTTTGGATTTGTGGAGAGCTTCAGTCTTCACTTTTCGAGATTTAGAAGGTTGTTGTTTTGGTCTGGTCATAACCTAAGAGCTCGTTTTATGATACTGAGGGGCTCCTGAGGGCTGAAGGAATGTTGGGTGAGCTATTGTGGTGGAGGACGGAGCAGTGACTCATATGCGTGTGAGCGTGTCACTGTCAGGTGAATCTCACCATTGACCCTCAGGCCAGGAATGGGGAACCACTACTTTCCGTATTGATTGCTCTCATAATCGTTACCCGATAAGCTGTTCCACTTGACGATAACATCTAAACAATGGAGCTGAACATATGTCGTCACGGTTCCTTATATTTCTCAAATCTATGAATGGTATCACACTTTTCGTAGCAAAAAAAACCAAAGTCGTCACTGTTGTCCCTGTAGGGTCGTTAGAGAGAATTTATCAGAATATTTACGCTAATGCTAACTAGCTCAACCACGTGTCAATTGACGGCCATCGCGTGAAATCTCAACTCCTCTTTCATTGGTGCCTGTGCAAGTTCTTAAGTCCGACATAGCCGACCTTGTCTTAATCTTAAGCGTCTGCTTGTCTTGGTCGACTGAATTTAACCTCATCCGGCGAGTATGCCGACAGAGTCGACTCCTTCTCCTCAAAAACAGAGGCAATCTTCCTTAGCAGTTCCCGAGCAACCCCATTCCACTCCTTTCAACCTGCGCCATTCTGGATCTGACGTTCACGCATCTAACATCGAATACCCCGAAGCGTATAGAGCGGCTGAAAGAGAGACAAGAGGGAAATGGGTGTCTGTGAAGGTAGACAAGTTTATGGGGATGATTAAAATGAGCAGCCCTGAGGCTGAAGAGGCACTTTCAGGGCTGCTCGAAAGACGCGAGCCCATCATCCTTCCAGCTGCTGAGACCAAGCAGTACGATGTCATGGTACGTGCTCTTTATCAGTCATGGGGATGGGTTTCATGGGTCGAATAGATAGAATCGATGAGGTGTTACTTGGATAGCGGATGGCACCAGGTTAATACCTCCGCTCATATCGATACAAACATTCCCGAGATCTTCGGTGCAACTGGGGTAAAACCGGATATCATTCTTTATTCGCCGTCCAGAAAGGTCGTTGAAGGTCGGATTACGGATATGAAGGAGGCTGATTTGTTTTGGGAGTTTAAAATTGGTGTCCTCCCGTTTCACGACGCTCCCAACGAAAAGGGCAAAGGCAAGGAGAATCCCGACGAAGTTGAGATCGAAAGCAATACCTTGGAAGCGAGGATCAGGAAGGACGACGACGATGATATCCCAAGCGGCTTTGAGAATCGAGCCGACAACGCGTTGGAGCTTCGTGGCCAAATAACGCTTTATAACACTGTCGTCCAAATCCTCCAACGCAGGACCCGCGTCTTTTCCATCTATATTTGTGGAGAAACAGCGCGCCTCGTTTGTCATTCTCGCACCGGCACTGCTGTCACCCTTCCGTTCAATTACAATAAGGAACCCTATCTTCATCAATTTTTGTTCCAATACACGCGCGCTACCCGAGTTCAACGGGGGGCATGACGACACGTACAAGGAACCGAGCGACCCTGTCGAGGAAGAAAATGCAAGGGACCGCCTTGGCCTTGGGGCTGACGATCCACTGTACGTCGTCAAGTTCGGTTTGGCGAGCTATTACGTCTCGAAACCTTTCACCGACTTTCACATGTATCCTGTCGGCCGTAGCACGAAATGTTTCTATGCTTATTGCCCTCGTTTAAAGAAGCTTGTACTTTTGAAGGATATCTGGAGGAAGATGGAGTACGAAAAGGAAGGAGACACGCTTCGCAAACTTAATGTTGCAAACGTCCCCAACGTTCCCGCCATTCTTGACGACTGCGATATCGAGGGCGACCTTCAGAAGATCGAGGAGCCTTATCGCCAGGCGATGCAACATTACGCTCAGGTAACTGACAAGATCGGACGCCCTCTTTCTTCCTTCACGTCCAGCTGGGAAATGGTCAACGCGGTTTGTGACGCCATTCGAGGTATGTTTCTGCCGCGTTTTTACTGTTTGTCTGACCAGAACACAGCTCACGAAGCCGCATGGGAGAGAACGAACATTTTAAACCGCGATATTTCCTCAGCGCAACATCCTTATTTACGATCCACCATCAACATCTGACCGCGGCTCAGTAGAGTCGCAAGGACTTTTGATTGATTGGGAAATGGCAAAAGTGGAGTCGTCAGAGTCATTCCCACGGACTACTGAACGTACTGTAAGCCCTCTCACTCAACTGCACGACACAATTCTGAATGGTGAACGATGTAGGGTACCCATCAATTCATCGCTCTTGAACTCTTGAGTTCAGGTCGCGCCCAACACGAACCACGACATGACCTAGAATCATTCATCTATGTCTTACTCTGGATCACAATACGACACGCCAGGTCCAGGATGGTAGAGGCCGACAGGGACAACTTGCTGGAACATTTCGATCGGAAAAGAACCATAGCGAGAAGTCACGCGGCGAAAAAAGATCTTCTGAAGTCCCCCTCCCAAGTGTTACATCTCCGATTAGACACGCCGGAGCTGCGCAACACCCTCGAGTCAGTTTGGCGGCCCTTTCAGGCTTATATGGAAGCCGTCGAACTTGGAATGAACCGTGAAGTTGACAAAATTATCTTGACGCATTCAATTCTGATTGAAAAGCTTGTATCTGCCCTTGGAAACAAGAATTGGAAACAGACGAAGGATGCTGCAATCGAGTTTATGGTGAGGAAGCGGAAGAGAAAGGATGAAGATGAAGATGAAGGTGGAGAAAGAGAGGGAAAAGGTCACGGAGTGGAGGGAGACGAATTGATGCACGAAGTGATGCGAGCGGTGGTGGAAGGAGTGTGAGGAGTACGAAGAGTGCGGCGGACAGTATGAAGAGCTCTGCAAGCCGAAGGAGAAGTTGATGTGGAGGTGGAGGCGAGAATGGGGAAGCATAGAGATGCAAAGGAGTGAAAGATGGAATCGAAATCACAAAAGTGGGATGGCACATCGGCGGCCGTAGGATGACGAAGACCGCTCAGCTCAAAAATGTTCCGTGCTTCAGTTTGGCGAAGATTGGCACACAAACTGCTGACCAATTTTAACCCCGACGTCGCTGATGCCCATTTTCTTTCGCAAACCGGTCGCAACCTCCTTTTGACATTTATTTTTCTGACCCGCAATTTGCGCGTGGCAACTTGCGATAGACTTGGCATGAGTCAAGCCGAAAATAATAAGAGGTCTTCGAGGGTAGGTTTCGTCGAATTTACTGAGTTAAATGTACCACCCCATTCGTAGATGGCGCACGACGGTTTCGAGCATGATTCACACATTTACTTTTTGAGCACTTAATCACCGCCCACAAACAAGTCACGGATCAGATCAGGTGATGTCGTATTTTTTCAAGTAGCCTTTGCTTTGCTGTATGCGGTTCGAAGACGCCGCCATAAGTGTCACTACACTTCCCTAGCCAACTCGAGACCTCTGTCTGTGAAGGCGGTCGGAAAGATTGATCGACGTTGAGATACCTCATGGAATGCCGAACGGGAATCGTTTCGGGACGAGGCGACATGACTGAGTCAAGAAACTTCTTGGCACTTTGGGCAAGATTTTCTTGACTGGCACGTCCAGGTATGACACGACGAGTGTCTGAGCGCCCAACCCCATCTTCTTCACCACGAAAACGAAAGAAGAGGTGGGGAAGGCAGTGGGACTCGCTGTCTGACGGAGATCGATAGCGGAGTGTTGCATGGAGAGGAGGAGGACTTGCCTTATGGCATTAGGGAGGCGTTAATGGGCTCAGGGTGAGGAGGAGGATCTCTTGGTTCCGGTATCAACTCTGCACGGACAAATCAAAAAAACTACAGATGATTCGCTTCCACACCTCCTTTGAAGACAATCGATCAACCTGCCCACAATGTCGCGCACCTCAGGCACCGTTCATCTGCAGGATTGGAGAAAATGTGCTTCAGAGGATGCTTATCATCGGAATATGCAAGCTCGTTGTGTAGAGAACTCAAAAAGGATAACAGGGCAATGGAAGTCTATTGGATCATGGCTGAGCATGGAGAAATGCCTCATAACGCGTCCGTCACCATGTCACCTCTCTTCCAACATTCATGATGGCATAGCATACGGATCGGAAGGGAGCGAGATGGAAAAGCATCGGAAGGGAGCGAAATGGAAAAGCATTGTTCGCCGCCAGAGGATATTACAAGGGAAGGGTACCTCTGCTTGTTAGGTCTCTCTCCCCATCTACTTGCCGAAGGTGTGGTGATGGAAGATATTTGAGCAAGGGAGCTGTTGGAGGTATCCAGTGTGGTACGATCACCGCACATGGGTGTACGTACGAACGGTCAACGACCTGCTCTCCTAGGTGCTTACCACCAGGGATGAGCAGGTAGGAGTCTCGGATAATAGTCATGTTAGGTGCTTACCACCAGGGATGAGCAGATCCACATGGTAGCGAGAGCAGGTTGGGGAAAATTTTTTCGAAAACGCTGTTGAATGAATGTTGACAAGTTAATATCTCTGCCCCCATCGCCAGCTCCAACCCCTTTTCCTGAGCAGGAAACCGAATCAAACGCACCCAGTGAGACCCTGGATCTCATCTTGGACCACGAGAAAGAGAAGGCGGCGACCGCAACAATGGCACAAAACTTGATGAGTCTTTGGAGTGGTAGAAAGCTGGAGGCCGGGAACTGGAAATCTTGGTATGAAGAGTTTATTCGCTTGGCGGTAGGGAGTGGTTTTGGAGAGGTTGTTCTTGAGGAAGGGAGTGGAGGTACACCTAAACCAGAACTTCCTACTTTCGCGATTGGCGGTTTGAAGGAGAATGCAACCTCATTTACCTCTAAGATGACCACCTATCAGAAATGGATCTCAAATGATGCGGCTGCCAATACTATCCTGAAGGCTCTCGTGACGGAGAGTGATTGGGATTCGATGGCGAAACTTGGGACATGTCGTTGACCCACCAAGCAACCGCCCTGGCTTGACCTGGGACACTGACACTGACGTCAGTAGCTGAGGGTGAAAACCCCTCCGGACACTGTTGGTACCACTGTGGACACACAGTACAGGGGCGTGGTGCTGTGATGGTGCCAAGCCTCCCCTTGTTTCTCAGTGAATGCGTTTCTCGGTGAACGCGTTTCCAATGTGCATGAGATCCGCAGCCTTCACACAAGGAGATAGGATACCATTTAGCCGAAGCTTAAAGGCATAGCGATCACATGTGAGGTTTTAGTGGGTATTGTTCATAGAATGGAGCCCCACACTGTTCCTTTGCCGATCACGGCGGGTTCATGCGTAAAAAGCATTTCCTCACCCAAGGGGAGGACAAACTCAAAATTTCCGACAAAACACAGTTCTGGAGGGACATACCAAGAAATGCGGCTGAAAGTTTGTCCCACAGTGAAATAGCGGTGAAAGAATTGTGAATTCTTGTGAACAAGTCAGCGTACAACAGAAAGTCAACGTCGAGCTCAGCACATTAGGGGGTGTCAAAGTTGTGATAAATCCCACTTGTCAAGCGGCATGCATTCGCCTAATCGGGGTTGATGATGATGAACTTAAGTGCACATGCAGGCTTATATGTGACTCAAAAGACACGCGCCTCAGAGAGCCGCATAACACACACGCGAAAGCCAGTAAGCGCACCTGTAAGCAAGAAAGGTCGTCCGGGTGCGGTCGCGAACGGTGCAGATCGCTAGATGTCCGGGAAAGTTGCAGCCAACTGCAGCTCCTTGCATGAATGGTATCTTCGCTCACCAAGCTTGTTCGCTGAAGGACGACCTGCACTCCCTTTTTCTCCCAGCTCTCCTCTCCCAGCTCTCCCAGCTCTATTAGCGTCAACATGTCACCAAAAGCCGCAGCCAGAAAGCGTGGTCGACCAGCCAAAAGGACGGCAGTCCCGTCATCTCCGGCTGTCAATACGGTGCAGGCTGTTGAGTTCACACCGATGGAGTAAGTTCTTTCCTCCTTTGCTCTCTTGGTACTTAGGAAGGGGTTTGGTGGTTTTGTAGGTGGACTCACGGCCTCATCACGGCGATGCTCGACTTTGTGAAAGACGATGATTATACTCGTCGAGGTCTCTACCCTGAGAATGGTGCTCGTTCCACGTCCATCAAGAAGGTGGAGCATTACCGAAATGTCGCAAAGAAAGTCTTTGGACGGTTTCCAACCTACAGCCAATGGATTTCTCACCCAGATGAGAATATCGCAGAACAAGCTCGTATTTACTATGGAGCTTTGGTTAAGAGCAAATTAGAGTAGTATGTATTCTCATTTCTATCTTGGTTGGCGCTCAGTTTGTGTGACTTTGAGTCATTGGAGTGTTTTCTGCCACATCATGCATCGGGTCCTAATGTCTCATGTGGACTACATTCCCCATCTGTCTCACAGGTTTCTCCTTTTCTGTACTCCTTGACTAATACTTTGGTATGGGAATAGCTTGGATAAGCGATATGAGCAGCTCAAGAGTAACATGTCCAGCACCGGAGCGGGTCTAACAGAGGAGGAGGTGCGAGAGAATCCGGAAGCACGGAATAAGCTTGGTTTGTGGTTTCCAACTATCTCAGAGTGTTTCTAATTACTGGTCTAGATGCGACACTGAAGAAGTTCCCATACTGGTGGCACATGTGCGAGCTGAAAGGACAACGCCACAACATCGCCGCACCTTCAAAGGGCAACTCTGCCACCCCGATTGACATCGCCCGCCTTCAGCAGAAGGATCCTCAAGCTGTGATTGTGGAGGAAGAGGAAGGTGAGGTGGATGAGCTTGTAGACGAAATACCAAGCTTCGTTGCGGTTGCAATGAAGGAGGTTCTGTCTGGCAACGGAGATGAAGAGCAGGATTCGGAGCAGTTGACGGATGAATTTGTTGGTATGCACCATTTCTATCTTCTATCTTCTTTGTACTTGATCTGATAGAGAATCATTAGTAAGAAAGGCAAATGTGTCTGATCAGCTTGAACCTGGCCATCTTGATAACGGTTTGTACTTTCTCCTGGCTCTTTTCCGACTGGCTAAGCTAACAGAGGAACAGCTGTGTGTGCGGAAGAACACCCCTTCAGTTTTGAAATCAACGCTAACCATGTGGGTATCGCCCTCACTGGTGATGTTCCTGGTCCTCCCGCTGTGTTGTCCGATGAGAGCGAGTTGGAGGAAGTGTTGATGCAGAAGCAGTTAGCACGGTCTAACCGTCGCCTGGAGAAGAAATATGGGAAGGGACCGTAAGGCATTTTGGTGATTAGTACCACATTTAAGATTGTTGATTGCTATTTTGAATCACACTGGCAACACGGGCAAACACATTTAAGTTGAATGTGAATCCTCCCACAATGACGGATAAAATCCCCAACGTCACGCTGACCAATCCTGCCAACTCCTCCAAAGTCACTGCCAAATCGATTGGAAGGAAGGGAAAGCATCCGATCTCGCTGGATGACAGTGATGAGGGAGAGTCGAAAGCCAAACCTGCTCAACGAGTAAGTATTTGGTTTTGAAGTGTTCCTGGCGATGAAGATGCTTACCTTGACTAGGGACCTCAACGCAACATGCTCGGTAACCTTGGTACAGCCCTTACAGATATGAGTACAGCTACTGAGGCCAGGCGAGCTCAGCAAGAGGTCGAACGTCAAGACACAAAGCGCCAAAAGCAAGTTCTGGATGCGGAGCTTGAACTGAAGAGGTTAGATTTCAAGCGAAGAAAGCTGGAACAGGAAGCTGAGGACAAGAAAGAAGATCGGCAGCTTAGGAGAGAAGAGATGCAGCTACACACGCAGATGTTTCAGCTCCAGGCACTCGGGATGGCTGGGTTTGGAGGTGGAAGTTCTTTTGGATTGGGAGGTGGTGGAGGATTTGGCATGTTTGGAGGCGGTTTTGATAGTGGTCAATTCAGTATGGCCGGAGGTAGTATGTTTTGTGCTGGCCCAGGAGTTGGAGCTGACATATTTGGTATGGGACTTGGAGGAGTTGGTGGAGCCAGCATGTTTGCTAGGGGTGGAGGAGGAGGATTGTTTCCTGCGGGAAGCACACTTGGTGGCGCCGGAATGGAAAGTGGTGTAGTTCAACCAGTTGCAGGTGTTGATGGCCAACCTGTTGGCGCTGCTGAAAGGATTCAGGAAGTAAACCAGATGGAACTTGAGGTATAAACAGTGCTTGATAACTCTGTCATGGTCATTTCTTTTTTGATAACTACTCAGAGGTTACTATGATACTATCCAATGTATCCATTTGTTTATATATCCTGGGTTGCTAAATGTTCCACTAAAGCAACCTTCAGCTCATTCCTCCTCTTCCGTGCTTCCTCAAGCTGACGCGCTCGAACTCCTCGACCTAAATCTTCATCATGATCCACAGCCCCCTGCTCCCAAGGTCTGCCATATGTCTCCCTCAGCTCACGTTCAAATGCCATGCCATCCCGGCAGAAAGCATCCTTGCTCAGGTCCAAATCTTGTTCATCATTGAAAGCAAACATATGGACAATCATGCAAACTCGGATCCAATCTTGAACCATTGCAATCTGCTGTTGATTGTTAAGGAGAAGGCGTAATTCTTTGAGTGATTGGAAGCGACCTTTGAGGTATCCAATGGCATGTTCTGCGGCGATGCGAATACGTGAAAGGTGAACATTGAAAAGACGTTCCGTTGCATTACCGTCTTGTCACACAGTTGCTTGATCATAAGGAATAATCAACCAGTCCTGAATTGGGTATCCTGAGTCTGCCCAACACCATTCATCCTCTGCTAGAAGTGCAAAGTGACGATTACGAGGAACCACTCTGTCCATCTTCTCTTGCCAGAGTAAAGAATCCTGTCTACGTCATTAGCACACCGGTGATATCGTAAGAAATTGAAACCCATTAACCTTTAGAACTGTGCCATCAGTTTTGCTTCCAACATGACCAACAGTATAATCAATAATCCTCGCATCCGGTGTGCAGAACACCTATTTATAAATAAACACAGAGCAAATGTAAGTTCAATGAGAACTGGGGCAAACTAACCGCAATGCTTTCACAATAAGTAGATTTTCTTCCATACCATGTATCCCCTGCCATATGTGGTTTTTGGAACATATTAATCAATGTTCCATCAACCATACACCATCCGCCCTTCCATTCTTCACAACCTCCTGCAATTTCTTTTGCCATTTCCTTATACTTCTTTCGAGATGATGGTCTAGGCCAAAAAACGGACTGTTTGGCAAGAGAGGGCATTAAGAGGATGGCAGTGATCACACGAAAACAGCACAGCTCTATCATTCCGGTGCTACAGCCAAAAATGGCGGATAGGGAATCAAGTGATTCTGCATTGCCATAGTGTCCTAGACGGTGGAGGAGAACAGCAAGCTGATATCGAACTGGAGACTGAGGATTGTGAGACTTGTTCTGAAAGATAGGATGATGCTTGATTGCTTTTAGAAGCTTCTGGAAGCTGATTGGATCAATGCGGACGGCTTTGCGAAACTTTTCTGGCTTCTCGCAGTAATAGGGGCCAAAAAGCTTGGTGACATAACTGGTACTGAATATCGCTTCATCCTGGACATGGGTGCGGAGGCTCAGATATCTCTGAGAATTGAGAATCTTGAGAACTTGAGTAACGGGGTCGAAATTGGAGCTGTCAGAGTCGGATTCAATACTGGAGGAATCATCCTTGAATGCAGTAGAGCTATTGCTGCTGTCTGAGGATTCTTCACTACTGCTCTGGCTGGACATAGAGTCATCGCTATCATTGTATTGAGCAGGTTCCGAGCCTGGAGCACCATCTGAGCCGGAGCCATGATCCGAATCATCATCTGAGTTGATGAGCTCAATCAGTTGTTGAAGTAGTTTATGAGGCATAAACTGCTCTACTGCAACTTGCCGATCTGTCTGGCGGGTCATGGCAAATCAGGAAAGGACGGTTCGCTTAAGGCAGATAGCTGACGCAGCCCCAAGGGCAGGAAGATAGTTTGGCCCCTTTGGTGAGGGCTGAATTGCGAGCCGGGCAACTGCCGCTTGCAAGCTGGCAATAACGCAGCCTGAAAAGCAGGTTTTTGGTGGGGGTCTCAAACCCCAGCAAGCTGCTTATTTTTTTACTCATCATTTCATGCAGACTTGCAAGCCGCATATTTAAATTTATTGATTCAACTTTGACACCCCCTATTTTATCAACCCAGTTATCAACCAACGAGAAGCATTCAACCCACCAGTCTTCAGTATAACAGGTCACAATCAGCTTCAGTGAGAGGAATTGAAAGTCACAACAGCTGTACGGCGTGCCAGGAAGTCTCAAGGGCCGAGAGGGGCACGCTTCAACTCCAGCGTGGGTCTGAGTGACGGTGCTGAGGAGTGCTACAGCCAAAAATGGCGGATAGGGAATCAAGTGATTCTGCATTGCCATAGTGTCCTAGACGGTGGAGGAGAACAGCAAGCTGATATCGAACTGGAGACTGAGGATTGTGAGACTTGTTCTGAAAGATAGGATGATGCTTGATTGCTTTTAGAAGCTTCTGGAAGCTGATTGGATCAATGCGGACGGCTTTGCGAAACTTTTCTGGCTTCTTGCAGTAATAGGGGCCAAAAAGCTTGGTGACATAACTGGTACTGAATATCGCTTCATCCTGGACATGGGTGCGGAGGCTCAGATATCTCTGAGAATTGAGAATCTTGAGAACTTGAGTAACGGGGTCGAAATTGGAGCTGTCAGAGTCGGATTCAATACTGGAGGAATCATCCTTGAATGCAGTAGAGCTATTGCTGCTGTCTGAGGATTCTTCACTACTGCTCTGGCTGGACATAGAGTCATCGCTATCATTGTATTGAGCAGGTTCTGAGCCTGGAGCACCATCTGAGCCGGAGCCATGATCCGAATCATCATCTGAGTTGATGAGCTCAAGCAGTTGTTGAAGTAGTTTATGATGCATAAACTGCTCTACTGCAACTTGCCGATCTGTCTGGCGGGTCATGGCAAATCAGGAAAGGACGGTTCGCTTGAGGCAGATAGCTGACGCGGCCCCAAGGGCAGGAAGATAGTTTGGCCCCTTTGGTGAGGGCTGAATTGCGAGCCGGGCAACTGCCGCTTGCAAGCTGGCAATAACGCAGCCTGAAAAGCAGGTTTTTGGTGGGGGTCTCAAACCCCAGCAAGCTGCTTATTTTTTTATTCATCATTTCATGCAGATTTGCAAGCCGCATATTTAAATTTATTGATTCAACTTTGACACCCCCTAATGTGCTTGGCGTTACGCGTTACCACTCCAATCGAAAGAGTACTGTATAAGGATAAGGATGCCAAGAACTGACACATCTTAGAGGAAAGCATCTTCCCATCTCCCTCATTTGCACTTTACGATCAAGAGGATAATTCAACTCGAACTGTCTCAATGATCCAATAGTCGGGATGGCAGACAAACTCCCGGCCAAATTTTTCGAAGCGGTCAGTGCTTGTTCCCTTCTATCCTTAATTTGACGGGACGGGGACGGGGCAGGCTGACAGCCATAAGAAGCACCAAAGATGGGAAGAGTTGCTCATAATGTCGCAGTCTCTGATGGACTCTCAACCCGATAGTATAGGGAACTTGGCGGGACGCTATTATCGACTAGTCGCGGTACTATCAAACGGCTCAACAAAGTGGGCTCCTTTACCGCGTTTTCCTACATTTAAACACATTGGAATGCTATTGGATCTTCGGGGACAGGGCAGCGGTTGAGGATCTGGTGACCCTGGAAGAACTAAGACAGGACGCCGTCAAGATATTGAAAGCCGGTGCATCTCGCACAGACACAGTATTCTCGAATGACGTCCACTATCCACTTTTTTTTCTGGTCCTGCTCTCGCTGGAACTTAAGGATGGGAATCTATTTGCGCCTGGTGTCGCTGGTTAGTCGTGTCCTCTACGTCTATACTACAAGGCAAACTCAGTTCAATTTCATTCAGGAATGACTTTGCAGTGTTTCACTCGACAGCATTTGTTTGTTTCCTGTATTATTCCCACGCTCCTGGATGTTCGTATTGGATATGTGAGTCTGTTTCATGCCGCATGGGGATAGAGCTCAGCGGCATTCAGTCCCAGTCCGAAAGTGTTTATTCTGATCTCCTGCAAGTCGAACCGACTCAGAAAAGGCACCTCTGTAATACCTTTCCCCTTGCCGCCGAATGGATTGCGAAGATCATTGACGAAAAGAAGGTCCACAAGAAAATAGAGAGAGCGGCCGCCCGCGCTAGGATTCGTATTGTGCGCGTGGATCGTGTCCGGGACATCGTGGAGGAGGCAGCGACGGAGAACAAGCTGTTTTTCCTTCTCGGTACGTTTCTTGCTTCTATTGATCCCAAGTTGGGAGTTCAATAATTTCCTTCTCTGTAGATCCATCTGGTGAGGTCGACCTCCCCCCCTTCTCCAGTACGGAATCCGAAATCCCACAAAGGACGAACTCCGAATGATCATTTACGACTGGCGTTGGATCTAAAGGACTTGATCGTCATCCAACCTACATCAACTGCCGATGAGCTCGAGCCCCAGCCGGAGTCTGTCTACATCCTCGACCAGGGTTGGCTGCTGGAGAACAATCATCCCGCGGCAGATGAGGGCTGGCAGCCTGAAAATCATGATGAAATACCATTGGAAGCTCTGGTAATGTCCTTTGATACATTCCATTGTTCGTATCCTAAGTAATCTTTCGCAAATTTACAGATCGCCACTGAACACTTCCACATGCTCGATGACGATGTCGACTGGGATGCGATAGATGCGATAGGCTCTACCCTGGATCTTCTCGCTCCCATAGTTCGTCATAAAAGGCAACCGAACACCTCACAAGGCGGCATGAGCGGATTTAGTGGTCCCCGCGCTGCTCAACTCAGGGGAACGGTTGGCACTTTTTCGTTGAAAACTGGCAAGGTGAGCAGATGATAACACATGCTGACCTTGGTTCGCTTATATTTGATTCCTGAGGGCAGAGGCCGCGTGAAAATATTGACCAGGATGACCTCATATATCAGAAGCTCTCTGAAGGAGAAGACAGAGAGAGATGTAAACTGGCATTGGCGGACGCCAACAGCGGTACGTCACTCTCTCTGCAAACATGGTCCCTCAGATGGATCTAGTGGTCGGATGTCGCATTTTGACTCTGATGCACAACGTCGTCCCGGAAATATACCACGACTGGAGCATGTCCAACCAGGAACATCCATCGAATGTGAATCTCCAATTGCTTCCGGTCACTCAATATTGCGCTAGCGCTTACATGGGACCATCTCACATCGACAAAGTCGATCGGAATTTCACATACAGCCACAACGCTTTCAACGAAGAATACGAGGGCTTCCCACTGGCAAATGCCATGTTTATTCCGGCGTTCAACGTGAGCGAGCAGTCCGATCTCGTTTGCCCGAGACTAACGCTATCTGATTAGCTCGTTCTCACGACACCTGGCGGCTCCGTACACGGTTGGAGGAGTCGCGACCTCTATCACGGAACTCTGCTAGCGCCGCCGTATTACGGAAAAATTCGCATCGTCCAAGGCGAACCTCTCTTCAGGCCGGCTCTGGGTATAGTCACACTGGCAAGCAGCAGAGTCATAAACGAAATCAGGAAAGGCAACCTTGAACATGGAATCCACCGGCACAATGGTTGGACCCCGGAAGCCCTCTCGAAGTTGAATGGAGTTGCCGAGGCAAACAAGAACAAGCACATTCGAAGGCGTTGGGATAATATGCGCGCTGCATCGTCGATGTGAATAACCGTCCAACGCGCTGCTAGCCCACGTTTCGAAAGAGTGGACATCTTCTAATCAAACAGATGGGTTCGAAGAGGGTGGAGACCGTCGAAAGTGTCATCAGAGGTGAGGTTGGAGGACGAAAAGTGGTATAAAAGGCGTAGTTGGAGGATGAGGCGAAGAAGAGACTGTGTTGAAAGGTTATAGGGATGGTTGTACAGAAACTCTGAGAATCATCCTCGAAATCGGGATTGCCTGGGTGGCAAATGACGGCCATTCGTGATCCATTGTACAATGCTTAGAGACTACGCGTCTCGTCGGGCTAAATAATCTTCTGGACGAATCCAAACTCAGCACCCTGGATTTCATTCAGTTTACCCACCCATCGACTTCGCATCAGTTCCGCATCAAAGTCTAATTGGTCCACTTACCCAGCAGCTTCATCCAATTCAGTTTCCCCAAAATTTCAGACTGATCCTTTTTCGTGGACGCAGATGCCAGCGCTGGAGAGACAGGAGAAGGAGATTCACAAAAATGTAACATTCCAAGGATGCACCTGTTAAAAACGGATGGTTGATGTGTCATGTTATCAAAAATGTAGCTTACAGGCTGTAATTGAGTCTCCCTGGTCCCGAAAGGTGACGAACCTCTGCTCTGTTCGGAGTATCTTAACCCGTCATAATCACACAATCGTGATTGGCCCATACTGCATGAAGATTGTAGCGTGGTGTGGTGAGATTGTAGGCGAGGTTGCCGACATAGAACTTTTTGTTGGGGCTATCGTCCAGGTCAATGAGGAACATATGGTCGAATGGCACGAACATAAGTTTTGGGGTTTGAGAATAGCAGTCGTGAGCAACAGAATATTTAAAGGACGACTGAGAATACATGCTCCCCAAAGACATCACAGGAAGGTGACAAAAAATGATCGTATGCAAAGGAAGGAAGGAGTGTTAAGCTTATGTGGGAACACTGTGACACCATGTGGCCACAACCTTTTCTCATCGGAGTAGAAATAGCTTTCTAGAATACCAGTTCTGAAGTATATGCATCCTGTAAATGAAGCAATATCTGACGAGATACGGATCTGTAAGCACTGCAAATGCGAGCCACAAAAGCGATGGGACTCGCACTGCAGGGGGCTTGCATATTTGTGAGAAAATATCACCGTAGCCCGTTGCCGTTCCTTGAGCCAATTATCAAGCAATAGAAGAAGAAGGAAGGGAAAGAGAAAAAGTCACAAGACCAAAATGACGAAGGAAGTGAGAAATGGGAATGCGCAAATGTCCATCAAACTCCCCCTCGCATTCATCAATGTTGAAAATATCATTCTCGTGCAAGGAGCTGCCTGCAATGACCAAAAACTGTAATCCAATTCCACCCATTGCCTCTGCCTCTGCGCCAGCCTCTCCTCCTGAAGTCGCTTATCCTGGGCTAGAGGGAGAGTTTGAAATTGGGAATAAACGTTTGGTGGGCAAACACCTGAGCAGCTTAGTGAAAAAGGACTAGGATAGTAAACTAGTGTGTAGCAATGGAAAAATACGCTTTTCAACACTATAATTGACCCAAAGTACCCAGAGCAAGCAGTTGAGGGCGAGAGAAATAAATAAGAAGTCGAATGAAAGCGAGGACGCTCACAGCACGAGTGAGGAATGATATCTCCCTCTAAACTTTCCCTTTTTATAGCTTTCCTCTCCCTCCAGCGCTCCACCTCGCTCCACCTTTTTTCCTTCCTCATGCTCTGATCTCCTACATCCTTTTCTAAATCCTATGTTGCCCTATTTCCTTTTATCTTGCCCACATTTTCTGTCTTGTCCAATTGCCATTGTCTTTTTATTTAAGATTAAGATGGAGTTTTCTATTGGTCCTTGTTCTATCTTGAATTGGACTTTGTCTACATTTCCTTGTTCAGATTGAATTAAAAACATGGTTGCGGAGTTATGCGTTAGTCGATTGTTCTCCTCGATCGAGCTTCTCGAATCGTCCACTCCCTCCAATACCGTACCTGGGAAGTGGGTTGGTTGCGTCGCACGTGCCCGTTTTGGCATTTGGTTGTCACGTGATAGTATGTACGGACGGGATGGGGTGCGTCACTATAAGAACTGCGCCACCCGCCAACTCTTTGATATTGTTCTTGCCGTTTGGAAGCCGGTTGAATTCTTTGGCACTGGTATCCAAAGTTCTAACAGGTATAACCAATTCCCTTCCGTACATTCATTAATCTGTTTGAATAGTGTCTCACTGATATCTATCGAATTGCCAATAGATTATCACCAACTCGCACCGTCATCACAGATGTGGTTGGCGAAAGCAAAAGCCACTGTGACGATCGGTCCCACCGAACTATTCAAGTGTATCTAACTTCAATCATGTTTATTTTGCGAAATAATCAAAGAAAGAGCATTCCATTCCTAAAACAGCGTCTCGTTGTACCTCGTTTCCA